>WSYH01009327.1:0-26290 GCA_036426205.1 Ascaphus truei | reverse complement strand
ATTAGATAGAGTGTGGTTTTTTTTTGAGAATTAATTTTTTATTAGTATTTTACGTTCACCACCTCACGATCTTCTTCCCCCACCATCCAGATTGAGAGAGGATTGAGATTTTTAAAACAACAAACATTTGCCAAGATGGAGACACACTGGGTAGATCGGATATAAAGGACAACCTTAGAATGCATTAAAAACAAAGTCTGATGGGCATGTACAGAATTAAATAGGGGGGAGATCGACTACTTGGGTCCCTGTGTGTTGAGGAGGCTCCTATAAGAGCACAAGCGTTGATAGTTCTATTTCATAGTATTGATTTTTTTTTTTACAACGCCTGGTGTGCCGCTTTTCTTAGTATTTATATTATAAACACACAAGTAGGGTGTGGGTGTGTGTGTGTGTGTGTGTGTGTGTGTGTATATATATTTATTATGGAACAATGTTTCGGTTTATAACTACACATACACACACAACAGATTCCTGCTCCTAAAATACAAACGCACAATCAGTAATATTCTCACACATCACACCTAAAATAGCACTAACAGATTGATACACTTGTACAAACACAGCCACAATATGGCAGCTTGCACAGACACACACTATGATATAAGACAAAATCCCACTCACTCCGACACACTCACACAGAGTAACTATCAGACAGTAACACAACACTCACTCCGACACACACACTAATGGTTAATACACACACACAGTAAATATCAGACAGTAACATACACGTTTGAGCCTTGGAGGGGGGTAGGGGGGTATTTTGCGAGTAGTACTGGTCCTGGGGGAGAAGGTATTAGGGGAAATGGACCTGGGGATGGGAGTATTAGGGGGTATTGGGCCCGGGGGTGGGAGTATTAGGGCGGGTACGAGTCTGGGGAGGGGGATTAGTGATTTAAAACAAGTACTGGGCATTGGGGAGGAGGATATTAAGGGGTAGGTATTGGATGCTGGGATCTGTAGACTGGGGATGGGAGTATTAGGGAGTACTGGGCCTGGGGAGGAGGGTATTAGGGGGTATTGGGCCTGGGGGTGGGAGTATTAGGGGGTACTGGGGATGGGGGAATAGGGGGAGCCGGTCCAGAGGAGAGAAGATGAGGACCCCCAAGCTGTAGATGTAAGGAGTCAGAGGAAGAGGTGCAGAGCTTTCTCATCTTATAGCCCAGTGTAACTGTGTGTGACAGGGAGAGGGGATTCCCATAGAGACACATCAGCTAATGTCCATCTGCAACATCATTTTCCAAACTCTACAGCGGGAACAGGACAGAAAAACAAGGGATCCGCTAATAACGGACAATACAATGACGTACAATGCACACAGTTTATCAATTATTTTTCAAGTGGTATAAATGGTTCTGTGATTTAACCCCTTCAGTGCCAGAGAGGCAAGCAATGGCTTTGCTGTGCGTGTTATATGGCTCGGCGATGCGTTTCCTGCCCCAAGTGGCACAGGAGCTCTTGCGATACAGAGTATCACTGCCGCTGGTTACAAACACTTTGTATCTCCTGCAGGAAGTGGAGTACACGGAGGTGGAGGCGTTCATTCTCTCAGCATTAGGACCCCCCTGCAATAGCCCAGGAGCCAACTCCATGAAGTCATCTATGGAAGAGGAGGTGTTGGGGTAGTGGATGTGTGAGGAATGGGTGGTTGAGGGACAGAGAGGCTGTGTGAGGAATAAGAGCGGAGGGTGTGCTGAGGAGAGAGGAGGTTTTGCTATTTGAGAATGTGGTGAGGAGAGAGAGGGGTGTGTGAGGGAGAGGGGTGTGTGAGGAGAGAGGTGTGTGCCGCCCTCTCCCTCTCTCTGCTGCCCTCTTCCTCTCTCTGTCGCCCTCTCCCTCTCTGTCGCTCTCTCTCTGTCTCTCTTTATCTTCTCTCTCTTGTCTCTGTGTGTTGTCCTTCTCTCTCTCTCTCTGTGTGTCTCTCTCTCTCTTGTGCGTGCCGCCTCTCTCTCTCTCTCTCTTTCTCCCCCCCCCCCCGCCATCCTCCAGCAATGACGTTGCAGCCCGGCCATATTAGAAGCCAACCACTGAAACCAAAAAAAAAAAATACTCACCGGCCGGGCCCCTACCCATCCTCGCCACGCACCCACCTAGAGTACAAAACAAAAGGGACCAGGGAGGAAAAACTGGACATCGCCGGACGGACCGGACAGCACAGAAAAAACGGGTACTGTCGGCAAAACTGGAGCTTGGTCACCCTATGTGGTGTCTCTGTCCCCCATGCTGTGCTACTCTTCCCCATAATGTCCTCTCTCTCCCATGCTGTTCTCTCCTCCCCAGTGCTGTGCTTTCTCCTATCTATCCCCATGCTGTGCCGCTCTCCATGCTGTCTCTCTTGTCTACTCTCTCAAGACGTTCCAACTTTTTTAATTGAACATTTGTAGAGGAAAAGTAGCAATGTCGCCAGAAGCGTATTTTCAAGTATTTAGCATCCCTACTAATTGATATAATGATACTCATATAAAGCAGGTTATGGGCACAGATATTAATGAGCTCATAATAATAACAGCATGTTCTTGTATAGCGCTGGTAGTTTACGTAGCACTTTACAGAGACATTTTACAGGACACAAGTCCTGCCCCGTTGGAGCTTACAATCTATGTTTTGGTGCCTGAAGCACAGGGAGATAAAGTGACTTGCCTAAGGTACAAGGAGCATGACCCGGAAATTGAACCAGGCTACCCTGCTTCAAACTCTCAGTGCCAGTCAGTGTCTTACTCACTGAGCCCACTCCCTCTCCCATGTCTCTTACACATCCCAGTATATGGAGATCTCCCATGTATCACAAGCTGGAAACTCTGAGACAGAGCTCAAGCTGAGCCCAGAATAGGACGACATTGCATTCTAATTTTCAAAAAAAAAAAACAGTTTACCCTGACTTCCATGTTCCTGGTTACAACTAAACGCTTGGTTCCAGAGTTCTATGTCATCACTCTCGGCCATTACCACGTGGATCTGCCAGGTAAGGTTTCTTCTGAGACGTACAGTAGCAGAGATTTCAGACCACTTCACCGCTCATTTGGATCATATTATAACCAGGAGGTATTTTTCATCTTCAGGCGACAATTCACAACTTCTGTCCATTGGGAGAGGATTACAGCAGGCCTCCCCTGTGGGAAGGCAATGGCCCAATCATTGGGTCTCCTTCTGAGACTTTTGGTCATTAACAGTAAAAAAACTATTTTCTGCCACTAATTGATATCACATCTGTGGCTTTTTAGAAGTACCGTATAACTTTTACATCTTTTTTGTGTTGTTTTTCAAGAGATTATATGTTTAGTATAATAGATTATATTTATTAGTATGAGATTATATTTATTAGTATTTACGTCACCGCCTCATGATCTCTCTTCCCCACCATCCAGATTGAGAGGATTGAGATTTTAAAACAACAAACATTTGCCAAGATGGAGACACACTGGGTAAGATCGGATAAAAGGACAACCTTAGAATGCATTAAAAACAAAGTCTGATGTGGCATGTAACAGAATTAAATAGGGGGGAGATCTGACCTACCTTTGGGTCCCTGTGTGTTGAGAGGCTCCTATAAAGAGCCAAAGCGTTGATCAGTTCTATTCATAGTATTGTATTTTTTTTTTACAAAGCCTGGTGTTGCCGGCTTTTCTTTATATATCTATATATACATAAACACACAAGTAGGGTGTGTGGGTGGGTGTGTGTGTGTGTGTGTGTGTGTGTGTGTATATATATTTATTTATTTGGAACAATGTTTCGGTTTTATACACATACACACACACAGATTCCTGCTCCTAAAATACAAACGCACAATCAGTAATATTCTCACACACTCACACTAAAATAGCACTAACAGATGATACACTTGTACAAACACAGCCACAATATGGCAGCTTAGCAAGACACAACTATGATATAAGACAAAATCCCACTCACTCCGACACACTCACACAGAGTACTATCAGACAGTAACACACACTCACTCGACACACACACTAATGGTTGATACACACAACAGTAACTATCAGACAGTAACATACACAGTTTGGCCTTGGGAGGGGGGGAGGTATTTTGGGAGTACTGGTCCTGGGAGGAGGTATTAGGGGAGGAATTGGACTGGGGATGGGAGTATTAGGGGGTATGGGGGCTGGGTGGTGGGAGTATTAGGGGGGTACTGGGTCGGGGAGGGGGGTTTTAGGTGGGAGTACTGGGCCTGGGGAGGAGGATATTGGGGGATATTGGAGCTGGGGTGAGAGGAGAGTATTAGGGAGTACTGGGCCTGGGGGGAGGAGGTATTAGGGTAGGTATTGGGCTGGGGGGGGAGTATTAGGGGTACTGGGGATGGGGGGAATAGGGGGAGCCGGGTCCAGAGGAGAGAAGATGAGGACCCCCAAGCTGTAGATGTAAGGATCAGAGGAAGAGGTTGCAGAGCTTTCTCATCTTATAGCCCAGTGTAATGTGTGTGACAGGGAGAGGGGTTCCATGAGACACACATAGTATGTCCATCTGCAACATCATTTTCCAAACTTACAGGGGAAACAGGACAGAAAAACAAGGGATCCGCTAATAACGGACAATACAATGACGTACAATGCACACAGTTTATCAATATTTTCAAGTGGTATAAATGGTTCTGTGATTTAACCCCTTCAGTGCCAGAAAGAGGCAAGCAATGGCTTTGCTGTGCGTGTTATATGGCTCGGCGATGCGTTTCCCTGCCCCAAGTGGACAGGAGCTCTTGCCGATAACAGAGTTACATGCCGCTGGTTACAAACACTTGTATTCCTGCAGGAAGTGAGTACACGGAGGTGGAGGCGTTCATTTCTCAGCATTAGGACCCCCTGCAATAGCCAGGAGCCAACTCATGAAGTCATCTATGGAAGAGGAGGTGTTGGGGTTAGTGGATGTGTGAGGAATGGGTGGTTGAGGGGGTGTGTGGGAGAGAGAGGGGTAGGAGAGAGATTGTGAGAGGAGAGGGGTGTTGAGGAGAGAGGGGTGTGTGAGGAGAGAGGTGTGTGCCAGCCCTCTGCCTCTATCTGCTGGCCCCCTCATCTCTCTGTCGCCCTCTCCCTCTCTGTCGCTCTCTCTCTGTCTCTCTTTCTCATCTCCTCTCTTTCTCGTGTCTTTCTTTCTCTCTCTCTCTGTGTGTTTCTCTCTGGGTGCTTGCCGCTCTCTCTCTCTCTTCTCTCCCCCCCCCCCCCCCCCCCGGCATCCTCCAGCCAATGACGTGCAGCCGGACATATTAGAGCCCAACACCCTGAAACTCAAAAAAATACTCACCGGCCGGGCTACCGCATCCTCGCACCGCACCCTAGAGTGCAAAACAAACGGGACGGGAGAAAAACCGGGGACACGCCGGGACGGGACCGGCAAGAAAAAAAACGGTACTGTCCGCAAACTGGGAAGCCTGGTACCCTATGTGTGTGTCTCTGTTCCCCCATGTGTTCTCTCTCTCCCATCTCCCATGTGTCTCCTCTCGATGCTGTCCCTCTCTCTCCCCATGCTGCTGTGTGGCCTCTCTCTCCCCATGCTGTCTCTCTCTGTCTCTCTGTCTCTCTCTCAAGACGTTCCAAATTAAACATTTGTAGAGAAAAGTAGCAATGTCGCCAGAAGCGTATTTTTTCAATATTAGCATCTCTACAAATTGTTATAATGATACTCATATAAAGCAGGTTATGGGGCACAGTATTAAATGAGCCTCATAATAATCAGCATGTTCTTGTATGCGCTGCTAGTTTTACGTAGCACTTTACAGAGACATTTTACAGGCACAAGTCCTGCCCGTGGAGCTTACAATCTATGTTTTTTGGGGCCTGAAGCACAGGGAGATAAAGTGACTTGCCTAGGTCACAAGGAGCTGACCCGGAAATTGAACCAGGCTACCCGCTTCAAACCTCAGTGCCAGTCAGTGTCTTTACTCACTGAGCCACTCCCTCTCCCATGTCTCTTATCACATCCCAGTATATGGAGATCTCCATTATCACAATCTGGAAACCTCTGACAGAGCTCAAGCTGAGCCAGAATAGGACAGACATTCGCATTCGTAATTTCAAAAAATACATGTTACCTGACTTCCATGGTTACAACTAAAACGCGTGGTTCCAGAGTTCTATGCCCATTCACTCTCTCATTACCACGTGGATCTGCCAGGTAAGGTTTCTTCTGAGACGTAGCAGAGATTTCAGACACTTCACCGCTCATTTGGATCATATTATAACCAGGAGGTTTATTTCATCTCAGGACACATTCACACAACTTCTTGTCTATTGGGAGGAGGATTTACAGCAGCCTCCTGTGGAAGGCAATGGCCATTCATTGAGGTCTCCTCTGAGACTTTTGGTCTAACATAAAAAACTATTTTCTGCCAACTTAATTGATATCAAATCTGTGGCTTTTTAGAAGTACGCATATCACTTTTTACTCTTTTTTGTGTTGTTTTTCAAGAGATTATAGTTATTAGTATAACTAGATATATTTATTGTATGAGATATATGATTTATTAGTATTTAGTCACGACCTCACTGATCTTCTCCCCACCAATCCAGATTGAGAGGAATTGAAATTTTAAAAAACAAACATTGCCAAGATGGAGACCACACTGGGTAAGATCGTATGTATAAAAGGACAACCTTAGAATGCATTTAAAAACAAAGTCTGATGTGGCATGTAACAGAATTAAATAGGGGGGAGATCTGACTACCTTGGGTCCCTGTGTGTGAGTGGCTCTATAAAGAGCCAAAGCGTTGATCAGTTCTATTAATAGTATTTTTTTTTTTTTTACAAAGCCCCTGGTGTGCTGGCTTTTTTTTATATATTATATAACATAAACACACAAGGGTGATGTGGGTGTGTGTGTGTATATATATAGTTATTTTATTGGAACAAGTTTCGGTTTATATACCATACACACACACACACACAGATCCTGCTACTAAAATACAAACGCACAATCAGTAATATTCTACACACTCACAATAAATAGCATAACAGATTGATACACTGTACAAACACAGCCACAATATGGCAGCTTAGCACAGACACACACTATGTATAAGACAAAATCCCACTCACTCCGACACACTCACCACAGATAACTATCAGCACAGTAACACACACTCACTCCGACACACAACTAAGGTATATCCACACACACAGTAACTATCAGACAGTACATACACAGTTTGAGCCTGGGAGGGGGGATTTTGGAGTACTGGTCCTGGGGAGGATGGAAGGTATTAGGGGGAATTGGACCTGGGGATGGGAGTAGAAGAGAGTTAGTTAGGGGGTATTGGGCACTGGGGGTGGGAGAGAGAGTATTAGGGTGGGTGGTGGTACTGAGTCTGGGAGGGGGGTATTGGATGTACTGGGCCTGGGGAGGAGGATATTAGGGGGTATTGGAGCTGGGGATGGGAGTATTAGGGAGTACTGGGCCTGGGGAGGAGGGTATTAGGGGGGTATTGGTTGGGGCGCAGGGGTGGGAGTATTAGGGGGATACGGGGGGATGGGGGAATAGGGGAGCGGTCCAGAAGGAAGGAGAGATAGAGAGGACCCCCAAGCTGTAGAGTAAGGAGTCAGAGGAAGAGGGGCAGAGCTTTCGATTATCTTATAGCCCAGTGTAACTGTGTGTGACAGGAGAGGGGGATTCCCATAGAGACACATCACTAATGTCCATCTTGACAACATCATTTAATCAAACTATACAGCGCGAACAGGACGAAAAACAAGGGGATCCGCTAAACGGACAATACAATGACGTACAATGCACACGTATCAATTTTTTTCAAGTGGTATAAATGGTTCTGTGATTTAACCCTTCAGGCCAGAGAGGCAAGCAATGGCCGTTGTGTGCGTGTTATATGGCTCGGCGATGCGTTCCTGCCCCAAGTGGCACAGGGGCTCTGCGATACAGAGATATCACCTGCCGCTGGATACAAACACTTTGTATCTCCTGCAGATGGAGTACAACAGGTGGGGCGTTCATCTTCAGCCAAAGGACCCCACCGCTCCAGGAGCCAACTCCATGAAGTCACTTACAACGGACCTCGGGGAGCCGCGTGGGCGAGCGACTTAGGGGACGGTCTCACTCCCCCTCAGCCATGAGGACCCTGCGTATATGGCCTTCAACCCCAACACCTCCATGTGAGTGCACTAGGATGCGGAAGAGCGGACGATGAGTTGTTCCTGGTGGCGTAGGCAAGTTGAGAGAGGATCATGGGTGGTTTTGAGGAGCTGTGAGTGAAAGGTGCCCTGTGGGTGACGGATAGAGAGGGGCTGGTTGTTCTCCGATTGGAGGGAAGAGGGGTGTGTTGACGGAGAGGGGTGTTGCCTGTGAGGAGAGACGGTTGTGTGCAACCACTTCCTCTACTAGTGCGCCTCTCTACTCTGTCCTTCCCGCTCTACTGTCTGTATCTTTACTCTCTTTTCACTGCTGCTTTCTCTATCTCTTCCTCTCTGTTGTGGTCTCTATCTCTGTGTGGTCTCGTCTTGTCTCTTTCTTGTCGTGCACCCTATATCCTCCCCCCCCCCCCCCCGGCGGCTCTCAAAGCCAAGACGTGAAGCCGCCCATATTAGAAGCCCAACCAACTGAAACCAAAAAAATACCACCGGCAGGGGGCTTCACCCCACCGCCCTGCACCACCGCAACCTAGAGTATCAAAACTCAAAGGGACCAGGGAGGAAGAAAAGAGTAAAGGGACATCGCCTGGAAAGGACCGGGCTACAGAAAACGATGGCCGGCACATGCCGAAAAAGGACCAAGCTGTGCGTCATGGGCAAAACATGGGTCCTCTCCTCCATCCAGAGCTTTATGCTCACCTGATGTTGTTGCCTGATCTGTCCCGATGATGTTCTCTCTCTACATACATGATGCGCTCCTCTCGACCATCGTCCTCTCCATCGGGCACTCCTACTGCTTGTCCTCTCCAATGGTCTCTCCGCTCTCATCAAGACGTTCAACTTTTAACTTGAAACATGTTGTGAGAAGAAATACGTGTCGGCCACTTAGAGACGCGTATTATTTGTCAATATTTAGGCAGCTCGTACTAAGATTGGAACAAAATGATGACCTCATATAAAGAGAGGTTTGGGGCACAGTATTAAATTGAGCTATCATATAATAACAGCATGTGTTTTGTATATGCTGGTAGTCTGTCTGCAGTTTTGAGTTACGTGACTTTACCAGAGAATTTTAACAGGCACAAAGTGCCCTGCCCCGTGGAGAGTACAATCATGTTTTGGTCGCCTGAGGCACATGGGATGTAAAGTGACTCTAGGCACCCTAAGGGTCACAAAGGAGCTGACACCGGAAATTGACCACGGCTACCCTGTTTGCAAACTCTCAGTGGCCGAGTCAGTGTTTTACTCATCGAGCCACTCCCTCTCCCGATGATCTTATCATTCCCTAGGATATGGAGATCTCCCATTTTCACAAAGCTGGACACTCTGACGAGCCAGATCAAGCGTGAGGAGCCCAGCAATAGGAACAGACATCCGCATTCCTTTTCAAAAATGACATATGTTTACCGACTTTTTCCATGGGTTACATACAAACTCGTGCGTTCCAAGAGTTCTATGCCATCAACAGGTCTCTGCATTACCAAGGTTGGAGTCTGCGACATAGGTAGGTTTCTTACTGAGAGGAGTACAGCATAGCAGCAGGATTCCAGACCATTCACGCTCATTTGGCATCATTATATTATAACCCGGAGGATTATTTTCATGCTTCAGAGAACAGAATTCACAAACTTACTATGTGCTATGGGAAGAGATAGGGGCTGGAGTTACAGCAGCCTCCCTGTGAAAAGCGAAACGGGCATGTGCGCCATTCATTGGGTCTCCTACTGAGACGTTTTTGGAGTCTAAACATAAAAACTATTTTGCACGATGATGATTGATATCAAATCTGTGGCTTTTTAGAAGAAGTACCGTATTCATCTGTTTACATCTTTGTGTGTTTTCTCAAGAGGATTGATATGTGTTATGGTGTCATAATAGATTAATTTATAGTATGAGTGAATTATAGATTTTTAATTTACGTACCACCCTCACTGATCTCATATTACCTCCACCCTCCAGATTGAGAGGATGAGATTTTTTAAAACAACCCAAAACATATTTGCCCAAGATGGAGACACACTGGGTAAGATTCGGATAAAAGGACACCTTGAATGCATTAAACAAAGTTACTGATGTGGCATGTAACACAATTAAATAGGGGGAGATGTCTGGGACATCTGGGTCCTCTGTGTGTTGAGAGGCACCTATAAAGAGCCAAAGCGGTTGATCAGTTCTATCAAACGTATTTTTTTTTTACAAAGCCCCTGGTGGCCTGCTTGTGCTTTATACTATCATATATAGACAAAAACCCACCAAATGGTGGTGGTGTTGTGGGTGTGGTGGTGTGTGTATAGTATATTATTTTATTGGATACAATTGTTTCGGTTTATCTACCCATAAACACCACATACACAACACACAGACTTCGCTCCTAAATACAAACGCAACAATCATAAATCTTCTCACACACGTCACCACTAAACTATGCATACACAGATTGATACCACTTGTACAAACACAGCCACATATGGCCAGCTTCCACAGACCACACATATGATATAAACAAAATCCCAATCACTCCGACACACTCACACAACAGTTAGTAACTATCAGACAAGTACGAAACACTCACTCCGAACACACAACAATGGTTATAACACACCCACAGTAATATACAGATCAGTAACATCACACAGTTTGAGCCTTGGGAGGGGGTGGTGGTATTTGAGCAGATGGTCCTGGGAGGGGGTATTAGGAATGGTACCTGTGGTGGGAGTATTAGGGAGGGCCTGGGGTGGGAGTAGTTATTAGGGTCTGTCGGGGAGGGTTATTAGACGGCCTGGGTGGGGAGGTATTAGGGGGTACTGGAGTCTGGGAGTGGATGTATTAGGGGTACCGGCGTCCTGGGGGTGGGGTATCAGGGATGGGCTGGGGGTGAGATGGCGTGGTACTGGTGGATATGGGAGGGAATAGGGGGAGCGCGGTCCAGTTAGGAGAGGAAGATGAGAGACCCCAAGCTGTAGGGTAAGGAGTAAGTAAGGAAGATGAGGTGCAGAGCTTCTCATCTTATAGCCCAGGTAAACGTGGTGGACGGGAGGAGGGGGATTCCCATAGAGACAACATCAGCTATGTACATGCGCAACATCATTTTACCAAACTCTACGCTCGGGAACAGGATAGACAACAAAGGGATCGCTAAAACGGACCTATGCAATTGAGTACACAATGCACACCTAGTTTATAATTATTTTTCAGTGTGTATAAATGGTTCGTGATTAACACTTCATGTGCCAGACGAGGCAGCAATGGTTTGCTTGTGGTGTTATATGGTCGGCGTATGCGTTTCTGCCCCAGTGGCATCAGAGCTCTTGCCGATACAGAGTATCACTGCCGTCTGGTTACAAACACTTGATATCCATGCAGGAAGTGAAGAACGGCTAGGGTGGTGGGCGTTCATTTCTAGCATTAGGACCCCACCTGCAATTAGCACGAGGAGCCCAAATCCATGATACGGGGGGTTCAATTCTATGGAAGAGGAGGTGTGAGTGATGTGGATGGTTGTGAGGGAATGGGTGGTTGAGGGGGAGGTGTGTGAGGAGAGAGAGGTTGGTCGCTTAGGAAGAGGTTCCTGTGAGGGAGAGTGAGCCCGGAGGGGGGTGTGTGTGAGATGAGAGTGGGGTCATGTGAGGAGAGAGGTGTGTGCCACGTCTCCCTCTCCTCGTGCTGTCACCCTATCTTCCTCTCTCTTCGCCCGCCCTCCCTCTGTGTGTCTCTCATCTGTCTCTCTTTTCATTCTTCTCTCTTTCTCTGTTGTCTCTGTGCTCTCTATCTGTGTGGTCTCATCTCTGTGGTGGTGCCGCGTCTCTCCTCTCGGTCTCTCTCACTCCCTCCCCCCCCCCCACTGGGCATCCTATCACATGCCAATGACGTGCAGCCACGGCAGATTACGAGCCCAACCACCTGCTAATCAAAAAAACTAAATTCACCGGCCGGGTGCGACATAAAGCCACGCCACCGCACCTAGAGTGCAAACAAACCGGGGACCAAGGTTGAGAAGAAAAAACCGGTGACATCGCCGGAAGGCACGGCAGAGAAAAAACCTGGTACTGGTCCGGCAAAACGGGGACGCTCGGCCACCCTATTTTTGTCTTGTCCCCATGCTGTTCTCTCGCGTACCGAGCGTCTAATCTCGAGCTGGTTTCCCAGTTAGTCTACTCCCCCTTCGTCCTAGATCGTCTCTCTCCCTGAGTGTCCTCTTCTCCAGTGGCTTCTCTCGCATGCGTTTCTTCTCTGTCTCTCTCTCAAAGACGTTCCAAACTTTTTAATTGGAACATTTGTAGTAGAAAAGTATGCAATGTCGCGGCAGAGCGTATTTTTCAATATTTAGCAGTCTATACATAATTGATGTAAGTGATCGATACTTCATATTACATGCATGGTGTATGGCGCCACATGTAGGTAAATGAGCAAGTCATTAATAACTGACAGGATGTTTCTTCATAAGGCTGCTAGTTGTTCAGTAGTCACTTCAGAGAATTTACAGAGCACAAGTCCCTGCACCGGTGGAGCCTTACAATTCGATGTGTTTTGGTGGCGAGCACAAGAGATAAGTGACTTGCCTAAGGTATCACTACAGGAGCTTGACACCCGGAAATTGAACATAGCGTACCACTCTTCAACTCGTCAGTGCCAGTCAAGTGTCTTTACTCACCTGAGCCAACTCCCGCTCTCCATGGTCTTGGTATCACACCCAGTTATATGGGAGATCCAATTATCCTAACAGATGGTCAACACTCTGACAGAGCTCAGAGTTTGAGCCCAGAATAGGTACACGACAATTCGAATTCTAATTTCAAAAAATACAGTTACCTGACTTCCATGGTACAACTAAAACGTGGTTCCAGAGTTCTAGGCATCACTCTCATGCCCTACCAAGCGTGGATTATGCGCAGGTTAAGGTTATCTTATGAGACGTAGCCAGAGATTTCAGGACACTTCACCGACATATGGATAGCATATTCAAACCAGAGGGGAGGTTTGATTTTTCAAATCGTTCAGGACCACATCACAACTTCTTGTCTCATCTCGAGAGGATTGATACAGCAGCCTCCTGTGAAGGCAATGGCCATTCATTGGGGTTCCTCTGAAGAGTTTGGCTGTACTAACATAAAATAAAACGATTTCTGCCACTCACGTATGATTATCCTAAATCTGTGGCTTCTTGAGAAGTACGATATCACTTTTACATTCTTTTTTGTGTGCTTTTCATTATAGTATTGGTTGTATCTAGATCGTATAATAGCTATATTTGTATGAGTATAGCTATATTTTTTAGTATTTAACGTCACGTCACCTCACGATCTCTCTTGACCCCACCAGTCCAATGAGGAGAACATTTATAACACCAACAACATTGCCAAGGGAGACACACACTGGGATACGAGTCGTGATACTAAGGACAACCTAGAATGCAAATGTAAAAACAAAGTATGATGATGGCATTGGTTAAGTACAGAATTCAGAATTCAGGGGGAGAGATCTGATCTATGCCTGGAGGTCCCTGTGTGTGAGAGGGCTCCTATAAAGAGCCCAAGCGGTGATAAGTTCTGTATTCAAATAGTATGGTTTTTTTTTTTTTACAAAGCCCTGGTGTGCCGCTTTTCTTTAGTATCATAATACATGAAACACACAAGTATTGTGTGTGGTGTGTATATATTATATTTATTTTATTGGAACAATGTTTCGGTTTTATATACTTTTTACATTTCACAAATTACAACACACTACACAGATCCTGCTCCCTATAAAGAACAAATCGTAGCACATATAGTAAATTATTTCGTAGTGCACACAGACACTTGTAAACTTAGCCTTCTTTAGTAACAGATTGATTACATACTTGTATTCAAACACAGCACAATTCGTATGGTTACAGCTCAGCTTAGCACAGACTACATACTATGATATAAGTACAATAAAATCAACCCCTCACTCCGACACACTCTCCTCAGAGGTTACACTGTATCCGCTCGGTTAACACACACTCACTCCGGACACCACCAACACTGATGGTTTAGCAAATATACAGAACAAAATCACAGTAAACAATCAGACAGTAAACATACAAGTTGCGTCCTGGGAGGGGGGGAGATTTGGCTCCAGAGAAGCTAGGTGACGGGTAATTACCCCTACGCAGTCAACCAGCATAGTAGATAGGCAGGAAGTAAAGTACAAGTCAAGGGAAAAGAGGTAGTACTGGGACGCTGGGGAGGAAGGAGTATTAGGGGAATTGGACTGGGGGATGGGGTTTCTTAGGGTTTGTTTGGTTTTTGGTATGGGGCCCTGGGGGTGGGAACGTAGTAGGGGGCGAAGCGGGTCATTGAGTCTCGTGAGGGGGGCCTATGAGGGAGTTACCCACAGTAACTGGGCCTGAGAGGAGAGATATAGGGCGTGGTATTGGACACTGCGTCGGATGGGAGTATTAGGGAACGCCATGAAGTCAGTGACGGGCCTGGGAGGAGGGTAGGAGGGGGTATGGGGCTGTGGGGACGGTGGGTGTTATTTAGGGTGGTACTGGAGGATGGCGGGAATAGGGGGTAGCCGGGCCAGCGATTTTACGAGAAGATGGGAGACGACCCCCCCACGTGACCATAGCGGATAGATGTAAGTGTAGCGTCCGAGGGAAGAGGTTTGGAGTAGGCTTCTTCATAGGTGTGTTAGCCCAGTTGTAAACTGTGTGACAGGGAAGTTACCAAGATACAGGTTGGGGATTTTCACCTACGAGACACATCTAGCGTAGTAATGTCCCATCATGCAATATCATCATTTTCCAAAATCCCCTCTACAGCAGTGGATCCGGGGAAAGGACAGAAGAACAAAGGGATAAGCTAAATAAACGGACATACATGACGTACCAATGCCACGTTCTCAATTATTTTTCAAGTGGTATAAATGAGTTCTGTGATTTAACCCATCAGTGCCGAGAGCCCAGTATAGGTTTCAAGTCAATGGCTTTGACTTGCAGTGTTATATGTGCTCGTGTGTGGCATGCGTTTCCTGCCCCACGTGGCACAGGAGCTCTTGCCGATACCGTCGTATCCGCCGCTGAATGGTTACAAATGAACATTTGGATCTCCTGTGAACCAGGAAGTGGAGTACACGGAACGGTGGATGAGCAAGAGCGTTCATTCTATCCACCATAGGAACGCCGCTGCAGTAGCAGGAGCTGTAACTGTCCATGAAGTCGGATTATGGACTAGGGAGGAGCGGGCGGGTTTTTGCGGACCGCGAGGTGTGTGAGGAGAGAGAGGTGTTTGTGGAGAGAGAGGTGTGTGAGGAGAGAGAGGGGTGTGTGAGGAGAGAGGTGTGTGAGGAGAAGGAGAGGGTGGATGTGCGGACGAGAAGAGGGAGTACAGTGTATGATGAGAGGGGTTGTGAGGCGAAGAGGTGTTGTGAAGGGGATAAGCCAAGAGAGAGGCATTGTAGGCGCCGAGAGGCAGTTGAGAGAGAGGTTGGGAGGAGGAGAGGGGGGTGAGGAGGAGCGATGGCTGTATTTTAGTAAATCCATTTCTAATGTTCGTTGAGTGGAGAGGGCGGCGCAACGGTTTTAACCAACCTCTCATCGGTGAGGAGAGGGAGGAGGTTGGGGAGGAGAGGCAGGCTTGGCTTGGCGGCGGTCTGCGCGTTTGTCCCGGCGTATATTCAAACGCGGCCATTTGTGAGGAGAGGGCGGGAGCGGGTGAAGGAGTAGGGTGAGCCTCGTCAGTGACCGCGATGAGGGTGTGAATAGGAAGGGGGAAGAGGGGGGGGAATGACGAGGAGAGGAGAAGGAACGAGAGAGGGTAGGAGGTAACCGAGCGACAAGAGGCGAGTTGAGGGGCTGGCGGAGGACGACGAGGAGGAGGAGGACGACGAGAAGGAGGACGACGAGGAGGAGGAAAAGGACGACGAGGAGGAGGAGGACGATGATGGTGGAAGATTTGATGTGCGTTGTGTGAGGAAGTGGAAGAGTGTGATGAGGGGAGTTTCTTGCTGTGGAAAAGAATAAAGTGGAAAAATTGAGTAGGTAAGGAGACAAGGAGGATACGTTCGATGTCAGAGAAGTATGGGAGAAGAAGGTGTGGGGAAGGGCGCGAAGAAAGCCAGACAGAATGGTATTTGGTGTGGGTTAGAGGTCGTTCCCCCCGGGGGGAAAAAGAAGGTATGTGGGAGGGGGTCGAGGGGGAGAAGAGGTATGTGGGGAGAAGGCCGAATATGTGGAGGAGGGGAAGAAAAGAAGTGGATGTGTTATGGAATAAGGTTGGAGAAGGATTTGTGTGAGGGAGGCGGACTGAGGGGGTGGTGAGTGATGCAGCAAAGCTGCTGCCTTTGATGGGCTGGGGAGAAGACCGCCCAGCCAGCCTGCAGCAGAAGGGAGACACCTACAGAAAATTCTGGGGCCCTGAGGAGATGGGTGAGGCGTTGGAGAGGGAGAGAGTAGCAGGCAGGCCTCTTTTTGCTGGCCTCCCTTCCCCATGCCTGCCTCTCCTTCTCAGTCCTGCTGCCCCGCTCCGCATTCCACTGCTCCCTCTCAGCATCCACTGACTCCCCCTCTGCATCCATGCCCCCCCTCTGCCATCCACTTGCCCCCCCCTACACATCCACTGACCCTCCTTCCGGGCCATCCATGCCCCCCCTCCGCATCCACTGCCCCCCTACGCGTTCACTGCACCCCCCTCTGCATCCAGCTGACCCCCGCAATCAGCATCCACTGCCCCCATCCGCATCCACTGCCCCCCCTCGCATCACTGCCCCCGCACCACTCCTGCCCCAGCATCCACTGCACACCTCTCGCTCAAATGCCTTTCCTCCGCATCACTGCCCCCCCCCCCCCGCATCCACTGCCCCGCATCCACTGCTACTCGTCCACCGCCTCACTTCATATGCCCCTTTTACACCTTTCTGGTCTGCTGCTGAACCAGGGGAACCCCTGTGGTGCGTCGCGACCAGCGTTTTCACGGGAAGATATTGCAGGGACAAGTTGTACGCCCAGCCAAGGAATCTGATTCCGTGAGGTGACATTTCTTAAGGGGAACCAGAACTCTGGTCACCTGACTCGAATTTACTAGGACGCTTCTGACAACACTTTATTGCAAATCCACCCCCTTTCCCTCCCTCCCCTATCACTGCACCACCACGCAAAAAAGCTCATACTCCCACAATCTCTGTTTGCTGGCACTCCTCGGAAAAGTAAAAACACCATAAAAATACTTTATTACCGCACCATTACAGCGTTCATGCAATTAGCCTAACTAATCAGTCTCCAAAGAGCCCTGACTCTTCTGCACCCTTTATACGGATCAGGGGTAACCAAAACGGGCTTAACACTTATTTGGCGCCGGGTTACCACCGACCGTCACAATAACTACATCCCGAACTACTGCCGAATGCTATCGTATTGTTATGATAGCGATATATTGGGTGCACAAAGCGAAACTGGAGAGTAATAGACCCGAAAAAATAAAAATTGAACAACACAAGAGCCAGCATCAGAAAAGATGAAATCGAGGTAGAAGAAAACGTGAGCACAATAAAGCAGCAAAAAAATGAGCAGGGCGGCTAGGGAAGGGGGGACTACAATATGGAAACTAAATAAAATACATTTATATGTAAGCGTGACAACATGCATAATGCTACGGGCGTAAGTCCTATAACACGTCTTCACGCTTCTCTTATTGCCCTGACGCTTCGTCAGAGAGAGAGGTACTGTCATCTCTATTGTGAGGATACATCTTGTAGTTTTTCCCCAAACCGGAAGTGAATGCACAATGCCGGTGGAGTGGATGAACTGATGGATGACTGAACAAGGCCATAGCAAAGGACCTATCCAGCTCATATAGTGACGCCCTACGGGTGTGGGGAATTTGACCATACCTAAAGTGTTCATGTAAACGAGAAACACAAGTGATTGAAATAATCTACACATATACAAAATTACAGTCTAGATATTCATCTCATCAAATCAATTATTTAACAACCAACAACAGAACTTACTTATGAAGCAAAACTATTATGTAGAAGAAAGCTAATTCCTCTATATAGCCATTAAATGATTCTTCATCACAATTCTATTGCCTTTTCGCTGATAATATATTGAGGGCTGAAATAAGTTGTATCATTACCTTGCCGGGGCATAATTGTCTGACTATACGAGCCTATAGTGTTATATACAATTCCTAGTTAATAGTATCTACGCATGTACTATGCTCTGTATTTGTCATAATAATGGTTTCGATGAGTTAACCCTATATATGCGTTTCATTGTCTAGTATTACAAAGCTTAAGAGACATGTCTTACAGGAGGAAGAGCGACTCTCTTAGACAAGACTAGTCTTTATTCAATCCTGTGGGACAAAGTATGAATAATTCATTAAAGATGACCCCCTTGTAACAACAGATATTCTAATATATAAAGAATGACAGCGTTTTGGGTAAAACGGAAACAAACATACTGTCCAAATATAAGCCCACCTAAATGGGCAAACCCATTAAGATATTGTAAGACACGGGATTAGTAAATGATCTTTTATACATTGTACAAGGAACCTGTAAGAGACAGCTTGGATATTCTATTTTGGAATAGAAAAAAAATTCAGTATATGGCAACAGACCATAGCAGTCCTATGAAGGGACCAAGGAAGAAAGCTCTTCAGTTCCACAGTCTGTGTTTCATACTCCGGGTGTCAAAGTGACCGGAGGGTATAAATCGACCCGTAACATTTCTATACGGTTAAGAACTGCTTCTCTATTGCCACCCTGGTAAATCGCACGTAATAAATCCAAAGACTAAATGAAAGGTGGCTATGGAACCAGCCAGGACAAGTTAGAATACTCGTGTTCTAGAAAAAGGGCTCCGTTGTATTTAGTTCTAATATGATCTGAGGTGCTCTTGTTATGGTCTGAGTGTGCTGAACCGACATTATATAGTAGAGCTTAGACAATTACAGTGTTTTGGTTACTGACGTCATAGTATGTGCCAAGTTTGGAAGCACCCCGATCTGTAGACCTTTGATTCTTTTGTTGTCTGTTCCTCACATACTCGATACATTCTAATGTGGAACAAACTATAAAATAATTAGACGCGATGTTAACATTATTATGAGCAAAAACGCTCTGCAAGCATATTGCGATTAGCTAAGGCATTAGGGAGACAGGACTTAAACCGCCAAAATGTAGCTGGGGACATGCGATAACCGAAAGTTGAGCACATAGTGCACAGCTGAATTAGGAGCTCCATTATCAAAATCTAAGCAAACCGCGATGTGATTGGTCACATTCATGTCATACCAAAGCATGTAGGTTAATCACCATATGATCTTGATCGGGGTCGCCTACCTTCTGCAAGCAAGAATCTATGGTAACATAACCTATGCCAACTTGACAGTTATAAATCACTGCTCTATCCAAGCAGCATAATTTGCTGTTTGTATAAGATTGAGACTCTGGTGTCTTTGTCTCTCATACAGGTACAATCTAAAAACTCAGAAAGTAACAACCCTATATAGGCGGCCAATGAGACTACTTTGGCCTTGCAAGTGTGTATATAACAGTAAATATAACACCACCCAAGGAGTATAATTCTCCCCCTAGGGGTGGAACTAATCAACCCGCTGATCCCCCACATTAAGGGTCTATTCGTGTCAATACCTAGAGCTGCTGGACACTTTGAGCACCTAGTGTAGACAAACCTTAATACAAGCAAGGAGGGGAGGAAACCACTTTTTAATTCCTTAATCGAGTATAAAATATGTGTAGACCTCCATTTGCAGGTCTTTAATCATCTTAATAAAGTGTAAAACAATTTTAAAGACTCAATGTGAAGCCATCCTTGGACTATATTAAATTGATGGTCTGTTGTGACACCAATAATAAGGGATTTCGACTCTAGTGGCAAAGTACCTCTAGTTACAAACCGCCTACTTATCTGAGTACTTTTGTTCTAGTTCAATTATCTTTCAGTGGAATTAGTTTTTATAATTTTCAAGATCATAAAACTTATTGTTCCAATAAAGTAAGAGAAGAATTTTTTTTAAATACATTTGTCTTGGCTGATGCACGTTAGGATGCAGTATATTCATTCAGCAGAATCTGCAGTAGGTGTGTACTATTGGAAGCGTTACTACAAAATATTGATGGCATTAGGTACGAGCACACTTACAGTTTCTCTATTTGACTGTAGTTTATTGATTCCTCTTAACTTGTATGTTTCATTTTGTTTTATAGCGGAGTTGTCCATGCATCGGGAAACAAGAAAGACACGAACTGAAGTTGGTATATTTGTCGTTCACTCTGCCTTGGTCCCAAACAACGGCAAGTGTTCCAGTGGTTGTCGGCGCCAGCCGCGAACAGAGCTAAACATCGACAAAACAGCACTATGCAGCAGCTGAGGATGGCGACCCATGTTATTGCACTAGTATCACAGAAATGGCTGGCGTGAAACATAAGCGGCGCGGCAGAGCCCTCGTCCCAATGCCCACCGTGCCCAAGGCAGCAGAGGATTTGAGCAGCATGAAATCGGAACTTTTGTGAAATTCAAGTCTGTGCAGAAGTTGCCACCTGGTTGGACGTACGAGCCGTAGACAAATCCTGGATGAGGAAAACAGGCTTGCCTCACCTGGACTCCTCCTGCAAAAACTGACTTTCTACAGGAAGAGAACGGCGGATGATTTCAGACTCGCTGGTATTGATTTATGCACACGTTGCGCTTTGCAGAACTATTAAAAACATGGTGGAACAAAAGCCCACAGAACCAATCATGTACAGACAATGAGAGCCATTAACAAAATCCCAGCATGCATGGCCTGGAGTGCACTTAAAGTTGTCTCTTCAGATGGTTTATAGAGATTCTTCATTATTTTGGTTGCATCAAAAGGAAGCAGCTGCATGTTGTTCCCCCTTCCAAGAAAAGAGTAGGTGCCAACTTTGTAAATAGGGGTCTCCCTCTGTCCCCAAATATCTCCTGTGTACCCATGCTGAAGCCATTGTGCTGGGATATCAGTCGAATACGTATTATAGACATGATATAATATTACCTTATTTTGCAGTATCCTTGTATGATATTGTCACTGTCAGCGCCCCCAGCATAAATATTATGACAAATCAGGGTCATGCAGCCACAAAGTAATACTTTATCCCCTTTACCATATAACTGCAGGCTCTGACTCTGTGAAGATCTTGTCATCAAGCGGTTTATCTGGGGGGAAACTTTTCTTATGCAGTGTAGGCCTGGTTGATTGGAAGCTCTGCAGTCAGATAAGGCTAAACTTGAGTTGAGTATGAAAGACCACTTGAAGTTATAGAACGATATTAAAGATTCAGCAACAGGGAAAGCCCCACCGATTAGATAATGTAAGAACCGTGGGGGGACTGGTGATGTATTTCCTGCAATGGAAGAGCCTGAAAGAGCGTATAACGGTAGGTTGACATGAACGTCCAGCAACTTTGACTACCTCATTGTAATCATCAATACATTGGCTGGTAGAGAGAGAGGGTGATCCCAATTACAATTCCAGGCTTGCCTTGGGTTGTAGAATTTCACTACCAAAGACATGAAAAGTTTAAGGGGACCTTCGGAATCTATAACTTCCGCCTGAAAAAGGCGACAAGTGGCACAGGAATTTACGTATGGAGATGACCACAGCAAGCCATTGTGGTAGCAGGAGGCAGTAGTTCGAAGCAGCTGCAATGTTCCTTACCATAGCATTCTGATTAACAGGATCTGACACATCACCATACTACATGTACAATGCCCTCGGAGGAGCCTGAAGGACGTGCTGTGCAATCACTTGCTGTCCCAATGGGAGCCAAATGATACCTTGCAAGTATGGAGCGAGTGCGAATGCCAAGCGCTGGACGCCGGATGAGTGCATACAGAGTTACACGTGATCCATAAATTTTTAAATCCATCACGTAACTGGACTATGCAAGGACTAGGCTACCATCCACCACCTGGTGTTGTAGCTTCCATGAAGGACTCATACCGTCCCGCCCCATTCATATCGTCGCTTCTCGAGAGCAAGAGAGGTATCTTAGGGTCTTCACCATGGACAGATCTCACCCTTGGGGTCAACAAGGTGAATGGGCACCCGAATGATGTGTTAAAACATTAAAAACATGGTTGCTCTGCACCATGGTAGAATAATTCTATTAACTTGACTAGCGTGATGGAGTGTGACAGCTATTTGAGAGCCCACATCCCAAACGCTTACTAGCTCCTAGCGGTTCTTTAGTTTGAAGCTTGCTCCCCGAACATATTGCCATACTTACCTATCCCCACAGCCTTCGCCGACATGATTGTCCCATCGTAGACAGATAACACATGATCAACCGGGACCGTCAATGAGTCACAAGTCTCTGGATTTTGGCCACTGTCTGCGAGGAGACCCTCTGGACATGTGGACAACACGTATGCAATGGGGAATGATGAACTAGAACAAGGAATGAGGCTCTTGATCCATAGCCATGCGGGAAAAAGTAGTAGTATAGATTGATATCACTGTCTCTCCAGGTTTCCCATCTCAGTGCTTTCCCAGTAGAAAGAAAACAGGACTCAGTTAATAGGTCAACCGCCAAAACACGACTGCAACCAATGCTGAGGACCCAACGTGCCCCCCCCCCATCGGAATGTCCCCCCCCCCCAGTTTTTCTTCCTGAGGGCTAGCACCAGGAACATAGAAGAGCTGCGAGGAACTAAGACTAACTTTTTCGTTCGGGCTGCCACAGCTGCTCTTGCCCAGCCAGGGAAACATTCTCAAAACAAGCTTCCACTGAGTCTTCTTTACTGATTCAAAGAGCATATTGCAGGAGTCCCCCAAGTTGGGTGTCTCCCGATCGAAGGAGTCTTGCTGTTTGCACACAACAACGCTTCAAGACCCACGTACCCACAGCTTCCTTGTTGGGAGTGCGTTTTCTTCTAGTACGTAACCTCAGCAGAATCACCCTGAAGGATGTGTATCGCGCACACGGCTCTTATTGCAGCACTGCTGGAGACCTTAAGTGCATATGCACACACAGAAGACAGTAAGTTACTAGCTCAAGGACATTAGGCGCTAGGGGATGAGCTCTACACGCTTTTTTGCGTTCCCGCACATTGCCAAAAAAGGTCATTGCTTCAACCTACTGTCCCTTACTAGTTAAGGACTTGTAAGTTGTGTTTGTACATCACAGTCCTTGATGGTCCACTAACATCCCTTTCCCTACAACTTCCCAAACCTGACATGGAGTTATCTAAGTACCCAGTCGAGAAGAACAGAGGATGAGAGGCCAAGGTCGTTGAGCTGTTTTTCATGCTGGCAGCAAAAATAGAGGGCCCCAGTCTAGGTCGTGGAAATAACCCCAGAAAGGGATCGATAGAAAATTCAGAAAAGGAAATACTTTTGCCATTTGTTCATTTTGTATTGTCTAAGGACTGAGGAGAGCATCAGAACGTCTACACTGCAGGGTATATCGTCTTTGAGCCATGTAGCCAAAGCTCATGGGTCCATAAAAATTCAAAACCAAGTATCTACTGAAGCCACTTCATTCCTGTGGACTATGGAAAATCCATGTCCTAATCTTAGCACGGGTAACCGAAGGGTTTTACCTATTACACAGAAAAGAATGCTTTGTGGCACAGTTGATAGTACGTTTGGCACTGCAAGGAATTTCTCTCTAATTTGCTTACCCACGTGCTTTTCAGCTACTTGTTGGGGTGGAGGGAGAGCTAGGAACGATGCCAAGTTTCTATTGTCCGGGAACTGTGGAAGATGAGGGGTGGTGGGGGAAGACCGTATCCTGTGACTTTGGTGGGCGGACGAAAAAAGTGATATAGATCAGAGTACATCTTCTCCGAGCTTCCATGGACTACACCTTCTGTGGTGAGCTTCCATCAATGATCAGGTTTGCGTGGCAAAACTGCACGGATTTCCAGGCTTCTCTGTATGTGAGTACCCCCTTCAGCCACATGAGCCTGCGTCTCTCTGTTGGGAAGGTTGAGTGACAGAGCGGCAGCGCGCCTCAGATGAAGTTTGAATTCACGCAGTGATGACAAGAAGTCAATAGACTCGGTGATCCTCCTTAAAGAGAATAAGGGAATGGGAGCGTTTGACACATCTTGCGACAGCAGCCAAAGATGATGAAGCAAAAGTGACGAAATCGTAGAAGGACTAGAAAGACGAATTGTTGACTCTTCCACAGGACCATCATGAGTAACATTCATCGGTCAAACACTGGTTGACTGCTCATAGGATATGTTTTAGCCATGATAACAGTGCCAACTGGACGAGGAAAGAACGAGCATGCTTGAATAACCAGATCTGAGGAAAAGAGCAAACGATCCTGCTAGGTGGTAAGAGAGCCTGCGTATTCTCTACTACCTAACAAATGTTTTGTCATCTGTCAAAGATGCGTTCGTATGATTTTGCAATCCCACAAAATCTTGAAAGGTGTGTTCTTGATGGGATGTGATTCTGACTTCATACTTGGCACTAGTGTAAATTATACTTCTCGGGTACACTGGTATAAATGTCCTTATTTCACTTTTCGATAAGAAGGAAAAGAACCCAGCACAACAGTACTCTGCATGTGTTCTCAGCACATAAAAAGAAATGTTTATTCTTGAAGATAACATACTCGCATCAAAAATAGTACCAAAATGAAGGTGACGTTCAAATAAGTCATAGTATCCTCACAGTCTGGCCCCCCGAAGTCTTGTCAGCCAAAAACAATGAGGAAAAGGTACATACTGGACATGTACCGCTGTACTGGTATTCTCCATCTCTGAACGGGCAGCCCGAGTGAAGATTGGGCGTGAGGAATGAAGGAGGAGGGGACACCCTGGGCGTGGGGGGTGACGAGGATGAGGGGGTGCAACAATCCGTGGCAACGGAGTGGTGGAGAGAAGCGGTAAGAATCAGTATAGCTCACCATGTATGACTAAAGGTCAGTTATTTATAAAGAGGTGACGTCTGTTGGGCCTTTCTTTTTTTCTTTTTTTTTTCCCTCTCTCAATTTCACTCCATCTTATTGCATCAATTGTAGCACTATATTCATATTCTATTTTCTTAAAAACATAGGCGAAGGGCGTGCAATCCCCACCACTCTTCCAGGAATTTTGTACACGAAAATAAGCCTATGCAATACGTTTAGTGCAGAATTGAGTGCATACGTGGAGTGAAAGTGAACTTTAGAAAAATGGTACGTACCCTCCCACGACCTTTTCACACAGCGCGCCGCCTTTTTTTTTTCAACATGGCCAGTATTTGTGGACAAGCACCCTGGAAACACTACTCATATGAACCTCTATCGTATCCTCACACACACTCGCTCTTAATGCAACCCACATGCCTGCCTCTCCCTCCTGCACCCATGCCTGCCTCTCCCCCTGCACCCACACTCACTGCCTCGCCTCTCCCTCCGCTTCACCCAACGGCCTGCCTCTCCCTCCCTTCTGACACCCTATCTTCCATTTATTTTTGCCTCCTTTATTAACTGGTGTTCACTCTGACCATACAAACGTTTTTTGTCAAAAATTTTGAATTACACATAATGTATACTCTCCTGGCCCTGAACCTCGTACTGTGTAGACTATCTTTCCTGGCTTTTATTTGTTGTAGGCTCCCGTATCGCCCCCCCTCCCCCCCCCCCCCCCATAATACCTGGCCGTACTCAGTGGGCATATACACTGGTTCCCCCCCTATCGATTCCCCCGCTCGGGCATGCCAGACGGACCCGTACCCATTATGTATTATTGTGAGGTTATAACTACTTTTAGAAATCACGAGAGACATGGATTTTTGTAGTGCTTTGGCGTTGGGCCAAACACTTTTGCGTTGTATATAACTGAGTCAATCTTCTCTAGTTAAATGATCAACTTGTCTGGTCCAATACAAACAAAACTGTAGGGTCATGTCTACCTAAATGAAGCACTCTGCAATAATACAATCGGACTAACATGGCTCTTTCATGTAATTCTGTGAATTATCCAAATGAATTGTCCTGGTAAACAGCCTTTGGAAACTCTGCCCCTGCCCTCCCCCGCCCCCGCCCCCCCCTCCCCCGCAATGGACAGCTTTTATATTGGGACTTGGAACCCCCAGTTATTTATTCAGTGCCCCAAACTGAATTCTGCCCACGGTGATTAGTGATATTCGTCCTCTACCCTACCCTACAGTCTTTAGCCTTTCATAGTGGAGATATATTCGCTTTGGTGGCTTGATCCATGGAACTAAATCGAAATCGG
>WSYH01009326.1:0-26293 GCA_036426205.1 Ascaphus truei | reverse complement strand
ATCCCTACTTCAGCACAGCTGGCTCAATTAGTGGCTCAGTCATACTGAGCCACTAATTGAGCCAGCTGTGCTGAAGTAGGGATGTCCTGAAAACCTGGCCTGTTTGCGGCCCTCGAGGACTGGAGTTGTGCAGGCCTGCATTTGACAAATGCCGGTTTTGTTAACATTGAAAGTGACAGTGGTTATAAACGTTATCCTCGGCCTAGATTCACTAAGGTGCAGTATCTTGTTGCATGTTACACAACATAGCCATCAATGCTAATTTGCAAGTGACATACAGTAGAGCCAAATCTGGTGGAAAAGTTGGGGAAAATACAGGGGGCCGGGGGGAGATAAGTCCAGAACCGAGTAATTGGTGACATATTTGGATGCAAGTATAAATTTAAACAGATTGGCCAACATTGGGGAGTGGAGAGGCATACATGCTACAGCTTAGTAACATTTAGCCTATGCTAATGAAATGTACTACGGTCATTATGTTTGCATATAATGATGTTAAGGAGTACTGCTTTTACTCCGGTAATATAACCTCTGATTCTCGTTGCAAAGTCCTGTTGTGTGCCCTGGTTTAACTGAATTTAGTTAATTTCTCCCCTGACTAGAGAGGGACCTACATAAACTATATCCACAAAACGGAATGCACTTTATTCAGGATGCTAAGGATATGAATGTACAGTACAGCATTGTAACAGGGGACTTATCCCTGTTCACAAATGTGCCTCTAATCCAGCAGTGTGGTGGTTAACTGCTGGTAGGCAATTAACTGACACCACCTGGCTGATTACAGGTGTTAGAAAAAGCCTGCCTCTGAGACAGGAAGGGAGATTCCTTAGTCCACAACTGGGCTGAACCAAGGAAGGACAGATGTCTTGAGTGGCAAGCTGACAACAAGACAAAGGGAATAGATTCTAAACCTGGAGCCTTGCAGGAGATTCGTGGATGGCGGTGCAGCTGCCTTGGAAAAAAGTGTGGGATCAAAATTGCAAAATACGGGGTACAAAAAAATATTTATTGGCACATAAAAACAGCAACAGCAAATACTCTGACGCGTTTCAGCCGCAACGGGCCACGAATCTCCTGCATTGCATACCTCTTCGGTAGTAACATGCCCCACAGCACCTGGATCTCCAGTGATTTGTGAGTTAATTCTTACCTTACTTTTTCCATTTGCATCACTGTACCTACAGCTAACGACACACATACAAAATATACCTCTTTTAAAGGTTAGTGGGAGTCCACACAGAGTGGAACTGCTCAGGCAAGTAGTGCGTTAACACATACAAGACAATAGTGAATATCCCCATTGAATTTATGTTGCTACACAATATTCTTAGGTCAGAGAGCGCAAATGTTTTGGGGTTTGTCAACAAATAGTTCTCACATCTCTAGTTGGAATATGCAGACAGATTGTGGACTACACAATCATTGCCTGTGATAAAAATGTGGTTTGAACGAATGTTTGCGCAAAGAATTCCACTACTCTATTTCCTTAATTTGGAAGGACCTCTGCAGGAAGACGCTTCATTGGGAATACAATTCTAAATCTCCATCTCCAACTGATAGCTTATTGCAGAGTAAAACGGTCTAAAAATACAATGCATTACGGTTATAAATTCGGCTAATGTCAAACAAATACGCCTTTATGAGCAACATGTGGCCCATTGCTTATCAAACATCCAAACAACCCCACAAAAGATAGATTTTGTTATTGCCGAAGAAGGAACTTCTCCTGAGTACAGGCTGGTTTGTGTCTAGACATTGCATGTGACTCTGCTCTGTAAGGTAATAACTTTTGAGTATACAGTAGGTTTACACAACTGCACCAACAACGTATCTGGTTTCAACCCTTGGTGGTGACACATTTTACTCGCTTCTGACTTAACCTGGAAGCTGCGGCGTCACAAAGCAAAATATTATTGGACATGGCCGTGAGATAACAGTTTACCATTTGCGCACTTGAAGATGCATTATTTGGCAAGATGACTGAATACACAAAGTACTTCACAATATTAATAGGTGTGCATTTAGGTTATAATCTAAAATGTGACAGTAACAAAAAAGGAATACTAAGACATATCCTATTAAAAGTTTACAAACCACCATTGATAAACCTTTCTTGTTATTCATTCCTTTGAACAGAACTTTGTGCAAGCAAAATGTGAGTCAAAAAAGGCAGGAACATCCGACTGAGGGATATCAAAGATATTAAAGTTGAAAAAAAATGCATCAATATCTATAAAAAAATTTAATATTATTATTTTTTTTTAAATGAACTGCAAACCTGCTTGGAAAGATAGTAGATTAATTCATTGCATTACTAGGTTCTCTAGTTAAGCAGGGAGAGGGGACGTTTTGGTGTCTTAATTTCTCTCTACAATGTTAGACTTTGATCAATTAAAATGTACTGAAAATATATCTGTACCACAAGCCTAATGCTTCAATAAAACGTTGCTTAATTCATGAAAAAAAAAAAAAAAAAGGCAGGAACGGGTACATCTCTATACAATATGTGCACTACCAAACTCCTTGGCCCAGATCCACAAACTTCTGTAAAGTCCCTTAACGCAGGGCCGGTTCAGTAGGCCAATTAGGCGAACTCCAAGGGCGGCAGATTTCTAACTGCAGGTGGATTTCCCAGAGCAGGGAGAGAGCTGGGCAGTTTCCTCCATCCTGATTGGCTGATGCTGGGCAATGCAGCCAATCAGGAAAAGGTGTAAGGAGCCTGGGGGCAAAGCCGAGGAGTAAAAAGCATGGACCAGAGAGGTGTGAGGGTGTGTGTGTGTGTCATTGTGTGTTCTGCTCTGTCCTAGTGTGTGTATGTGTGTGTTTTCTGTGGCTGTCCTGAGTGTTTGTGTGTGTCAAAGGGAGAGGGAATGATAAAGAGGGGGGGGGGGCAGAGAGAGGTTGGGGGGGAGAGAATGACGGAGAGGAGGGAAATTACAGAAAGGGGGAGAGAGAGAATGAGGGAGGGGGAGAGAGAATGAGAGAGGGAGGGCGAGAGAAGGGGAGAGTGACAGGGAGAGAGGGGGAACAAGAATGACAAGAAGAGATGGGGGGAATGACAGAGAGGGAGGGGAAGAATGACAGAGAGAAGGGGGGAGAATGGGAGAGAGAATGAGAGGGGGTGGGAGAGATAAGAGGAGAGTTACAGGGAGAGAGGGGGACGACGAGAATAACAGGGAAAGAGGAGCAATGAGAGGGAGGAAAGAGAATAACGGAGAGTGGGGGGAGTGTGTGTATGAAATTTAGAAAAAATCTATTATGTATAACATTTACCTTTTTCAGTTAGATAGGAAAAAATAATCTGAAAGTGAATTGTGAGTGTGTGTGTGTGTGTGTGTGTGTGTGTGTGTGTGTGTGGGGTGGCGGGGCAATAACGTGATGTGAAACCTATGCTAATGAGATATACAAAGGCCGCTGTTTCGCATATGATTAGCTTTAAGGATACATGTTAATGTCAGGAAACATAATGTTTATGTAACATCACGTTAGGAGCCCTGATTTAACAGAGCTATGTGGATCTAGGCCCTTGACTCCTCAACATTTCTTCATATAACCACTCCTCAAATAGTACAAATTACATTAACACAAATAAGATTGGAGGAAACAGTTAAATACATTGAGGCAAAGTGTCGCATATGATGCGTGTAATGTCAATTATGGATCATTGGGTTTCTATGTGTGTTGTAAAGCATAATGTATGTGCTGGTATCATCCATAGTAATCGTTGTCCAGATACTGCCTATGCCTAGCAGTAAAATTAGGTCCTGATTATAATTTAATTTACCTGATAACATTAAAACACAGGTTACCTCAGCAGTGGTACAATACAAGTATTATGGGGTATTCTCTTGCAGAAGGAAAACATACAACTCGTTACGGGCAATGTGTCTCTTTACTTATTCCATCAGACACATTTGGAATAAAAATATGACTTCGTAATTGGGATGCTCTGATTTATTGGCTGTCATAGAAGTTATTTTGTCCCTGTGTAGCATGGAGCTTGATGGACATAGGACCATTTTTGCTAAGCAGTGCACCTCTATAAGACACCCTTCAGCACTGTAAGACTCCTTGCAGCCCGGTCACTTGAATGTGCCGGAAGCGGCCATATTTACTAAGTAGAGTCTTAGTGTTCGCTTCTAATTGACTTGACTTCCAAAATGTAAATGCTCTTTACATTTTATTACTCCTTTTTTTTTTATTGATGTGATTTTTGCTTTTCTCAGATACAAGGAAGGGAGAGAGGAAGCTTAAAATCTGTTAATTTCAATGCTTTCATCCCAATATTTTCTATACATCTATATCCTTCCCTAATGTGTCGGCAGAGCGGGAATTGGTCGGCAGAGCAGGCTCAGGGGGGGGAGTGCGTCACCATGCTGGCGCCCTAAATTTGGAGATTGTTCCTTCCCCCTGAGGAAGGAAGGTCACACGACTGGGAGCCTGAGATTGGGGCCTACCCATGTGCTCTTCCCTGTGGGGAGGAGTGAGTGTGATTATACCTCTGCCTCCACTGCAAAGACTGTAGTAATAAACCGTTCCTGTTTGCAATATACCTCCGGCCTGGTGTGTGATCTAACTGGGGGGAGAGTACAAGTGTATATATATATATATATGCAAATATAGCTGTATGCTCATCTGCATGTCTTAGGCAGGTCTGCAACCCCGCCTTTCCCCATTATCACCCAGCATACAGCACTTCCACTGCAGCAAGGGATTCTGGGAAATGACATGCAAATGAGCACACAGTGCTGCATGGTCACAGCTTTGAGCACAGCCAGGGTTAAGGTGCATACCATATATATATATATATATGTGTTAATTGAAAACAATTGTAGTGTGTGTGCTATCTCCATAAAGCACGCAATATTTAATGCACAATTGTGCATGTTAACAGGGGTAGTAACTTCTGCCACATCTGTATATACAGTATTATGATGGGATGTATCTAATTAAGTGTCTGTTATTTTCCTGCCGTTTCCCAAGCTTCTTGCAAAACATCACAATACACTTTTTAGGAGCTTGATACATAAATGAGCTGAAATCTACCCAGTAAGAGGAAGATGACTTCACAGCATATTGAACAGGAACCATAAGAGTCAAAAGAACTTCTTTTTACAAGTGACTAAGTCTATATCACTGTTTTAACTACTTGCTGTGAAATTATGTACACGCCACAAATGGAAAACATTGAACTGTGGTTGTATATCACATATGCTGTGTGTGAGGCCCAGGGAGATGGTCATTATTTATTCTTAGAAAATCCAAAGAATCTTACAGTGTCGGAAACTATTTGGGAATAAAAATAATTGTGCTCCTAAGAATGTAGTAAAAAGGGATTGTGTAACTTGTGTTTGGTATGGCAACAGGGATGTTTTACTATAGCAGGTCTGCACAACATACGGCCCGCCTGGTCTCCCTGTGCGGCCCGCGATGGCTCCCTGTGCCCCCCCCCCCCCCCACTCCCACCTCCCGAGACCGCTTTGCAGGCACAGGAGGGAAGGAGCGCCAGCATTGTAACACGCCCCCCCGCACCAGCTCTGCCGACACAGGAGGGAAGGAGGCCAGCATGGTGACGCGCTCCCCCCCTGAGCCTGCTCTGCCGACCAATTCTCGCTCTGCCGACACATTAGGGAAGGAGCGCCAGCATGGTGACGCGCTCTTCCTCCCTCCTCCAAATCCCCCCCTCCTTTTAAATTAAATGCCATGGGATCATGCAAGGCCTCCTCAACTTCACTTACCGTGACTCAGTCGGCTTCGGCGACGCGTCACCATAGCAACTCGTCGCCAAATGACGCCTTGGGGTCATGCAACGTCACATTTGCCGCTTCCGACCAGGTAAGGGGGGAGCGATCAGTGGGGGGGAGCAAGCAGAGGGGCCAAAGCAAAAAGTTTGCGCACCCCTGAAAAAGCAATAGGGAAAGTTATATGGGGGAGTTATAGGGAACAATATGGAGGGTAGGGAGGAGTTTTACAGTTGGGAGCTGGTATATGGAGGAATTAGGGAGGTTACAGTGACTGGTTATATGGAGAAAAAGGAGGAGTCAGCGAGGAGTTATAGGATGCAGATATTTGGTGTAATAAGAGGATTTCGGAAACTATAATATGGAGGAAAAGGATGAATTAAGAAGGATTTAAAAGGAGCAGTTATATGTAACAATAGGAGGAGTTAGGGAGGAGATGTGGCGCAATACGAAGCGTTAATTAGGGGATAAAGCGAGCGGTTATTTGGAGCAATAAAAGGAATTAGGAAGAATTAACGCATCTTCCATCAACTCTCCCCAGTTTGACACATCAGTTACACGATTAAATATACCAGTTCTGAGATGTCATTATATCTGTATACATGTGGCTAGTGTCAAGTGAAAGAAGTGTGATGATTTGCAACTTTCTTAAAACATACAAGGGTTTAAATCGATGTTTTTCAATCAGGGGTTCCTAGGGTATCCCCAAAGGTTTCCAAGCAATATTCAGGTCATTTGAAAATTGTACCAAATACATGTAGCAGGGTATCCCCTGGCTACTATTCTACCCAATGGGCTAACAGTAAATCCTGGTATTCACAGGCTTGCCAGTAGTTAGTATGGGGATTTCCCCTTCACCTTTGGTACTGCACTTGAGTGACAGCAGAGGTGGCACATCCTGTTGTAGCTGGGACAATGGGGTGCCCGCCTTCTGACTGTACTTAAGGGCAGGACCGCCCTAAATTTGGAGGTTGTTCCTTCCCCCTAAGGAAGGAAGGTCACACGACTGGGAGCCTGAGATTGGGGCCTACCCATGTGCTCTTCCCTGTGGGGAGGAGTGAGTGTGATTATACTTCTGCCTCCACTGCAAAGACTGTAGTAATAAACCGTTCCTGTTTGCAATATACCTCCGACCTGGTGTGTGATCTAACTGGGGGGAGAGTACAAGTTCTACCGTGGGAGATCGCCTCCATACTCCTGGAGCCTACGGCAGATGGAGGTGCTGCACTACTAAGTATTATCTGGGGTATGGACCCAGAAGCCTGTTCCATCGCGGAGGACTAAGCCCTCTTGTTACCAGCAGGTATGCACCACATACACACAGTAATGGCCCCTATCTGCGATTGGGGGGGAAACACTGTTACATACAGAAGAATTTACAATGCATCTGATTTAAGATGCACTATTAGGCCATGGATATAGTAGGCGCTGCATAGGAGCTCATAGGCCACAAGATCTTGAGGAGGAGACGCGATGGGGTGGTGTGCCGGTGACATCCCGTGAACGGTTCACCCTCATTGGCTAAATCGCTCACATGACCCGGCCGTGAAATAATAATGCCATTGCGCGCTCTATGGCCTTCCTTATTGAGGAAAGGCATGCCTTTTGTTCTCGGTGCACGTAGCATTGTGTGTGCCGTCACGCTAAGTATGGATACGGCCTTAGAGAGAGTTGGGGTTCCTCAGAATTTCACAATATAATTATAAGGTTCCTTAAAGGGAAAAAAAAGGTTGAACACCACTGGTTTAAATGAATCGGAAATTCCTGAAAGTTTGAGCCGATTGCACCCACGGGTTTGTGTAACTGCAAGCAATGTAGGCCCATCTAGACATTAAATGGTTAAACACAGGCTAAAGGCAACAAACTTTTCCTGGAGTGTGCAGAGTGCCCTGTAACTTGTCAAACACGACAGGTGTAATTATACATCATAAGGCTAACATAAACATAGTTTCCATGTCGACCACTTACCAGGGATCCTGTCTTCTAATGTATTAGGAGACAGAGAGCAATGTGTATTGAATGGTTAAGTCTGGCCACAGCAAGCAATCAACTCAAGCTTTATGTGCAAGAGTGAATCAATCTCCTTGTTATCAACTGTTATTTGATTTTCCCATTCACTTTGAGTTAGACTGCAAACATGTAGGGCGCCCCTTGCCAGTGTTATATAAAAGGTGCCTTTAAGCTGATTAATAGTGTGCAAAAAAATGAAAATATAACAGCCATAGTGTAAGGTGACTAAAAAAGGATGAAAAAAAGCTTACATTCTTTTCCCTTTCAGCTCTCTTAGGGGCCTATTCATTAAACTTCGATAAGTGCATTAATGCTGGTTAAGTGCCCTTTTGAAGCGATATTGCATGTGTAGCTATTCACAAAGCTTCGGTAACAGGGCATATCACACAAAAACAGCTTTTTTTATCAAGCTAGAACACTCTGGCTATAACAAGTAATGCGGTAACAGAAAAAATGCCCAACCTCCCATTTTTTGCCAGAAACTGCTATTCACTAAACTCCGATATGCATATCGTACTTTAAACACTCGCATTATTTTCTCGCAATATAAAGGGTGGCGAGATCGAAATCGGGATTTGCATATCACAGAGTTTATTTTATTTTTACTGACTATGACTGAATCCGCTCTAGAGACCCCCGGATTCAATCCTAGGTAATACAACAACCCTACTACCCACCCTCTCTACCCCCAACACCCCAACACATACAGGACAATAATGGACAAAATTACTATTATCCACATCTGGATAATTGCTAATTTGCCCATTAAAAATGTAAAATTACCCAGCCAGCATAAAGTAAATTAAAGTTGGACTTACCCCTGCCAGAAGGAAGGCCGTCCTCATCTTCCTCCCCATCATCGTAATCCGTGGGCAGCAACATACAATAAAAAACAAACTACTGACCACTAACCTCTTAATCACCTTAGCAGTTAGTAACCACCATTCATTGACCTTTTGGTGATCAAAATTGGTGGTCAAAGTTAGTGGAATTTTAAATACACGGAGAAAGAGACAAAGTAATGTGTTAAATCATTTATTTTTTGGGCAGTATAAATATGTTTGTATATTTTTAAACCCGTTAGTGTCAGAGGGGCATGCAACCCATTGCAAAGGATTCTGGGACTAGTGCCCTGCTTAGGCTTATTATATCTCAGAAGCAGAACTACAATTTCCAGCACCTCCTGCTGTTTAGTAAAGGGTTCAGCACAGACCGTATTGGTACATTACAGACAAGGGGGGCAATGCAAAAAGACTATGGGGCCTATGCACTAAGCACCGATAAGCCACTTATCAACGCCTTATCGCCAAAAAGGCCTACAGCGATTTAGTAAGCCCTGATAAGTCGGCAATAAAAGCCCTTTTCGGCAATTTTTTTCCTGAGGAAAAATAACGGCAGGTTTTTAAACTCGTGCAATTCTAGTAGCCCCGATTAGCTTATCGAGGCTAATCGCGGCTCTAGAATTGAGATTTCCTCTCCAAATCGTCCCGCCAGGAAAAGTTGGCAGGAGGGGGTGGGAAGCTGCTGAGAAGCGGCGAGACGGGATTAGAAAAATAAATATCCGCTACGGTAACTAATTTGTTCTAATTGTTATTTGGGTTTTAATACTAGTGTATTGTAGCAGGGGGTTCTCCCCCGAGCAGAACCTCGTTGATTTGAGGTCCGGGGACCCCTTGCTTCCTGAGATACAGGGCCCGTTAGGGGGTGCCAGTATCTCCAATATATTTTATTCCCACTGTCATGTGACCGTGGGAATAAAAGGCATAGGAAATACCGGCACCCCCCTAACGGGCCTGTATCTCAGGAAGCAGGGTTCCCGTACCTCAACAACGAGGTTCTGCGCCGGAGACCTATAGAACATTAATTTTGGGCGAGATTTGCCAGGGAGAGGCGGCTCTATCTGAGCACTCTCTCTGCAGCAGAAAAAAATCGCCGGCTAACGCTTTTCAAGAGAGCCATCATCCACGTCGCCGGCTTCTCTCGCCAATTTGACAAATTTTACTAACACAGGTATTCTTAGCTTTCGGCTTACCGTGATGGCAACGCTGTCAAAAATGGCAATTAAAAAAGCCTGGGCGATTGTTTTTTATCATCGGCGCTTAGTGCTATATTTTATCATTCTATTTCTCTCGCCTAAAACTTTACGCAGACTGAAGTTGTACCACCTTATAATCATGTTCTACATTTGGGGCATATTTATTTATTCTTTGTGTCCACTTGCATTTGTCTTTTACTTTACCCCCCAAAAAAACTTGCCACATTTTGATGTATTACTCCTAAGCAAAGCACTAGTCCCAGAATCATTTGCAGTGGGTTGCATGCCCCTCTGGCACTAACAGGGTTAAAACGTTCAAACGTATTTATACTGCCCAAAAAATAAATGATTGAACACATTACTTTGTCTCATTCTCCATGTATTTAAACTCCAGTCCTTAAGGATACAGAATTTGGATAGCACATTACTGTATTGGTAGCAATTTATATCGTATTCCCTTCTGTATTATTTTAGTGTAGTTGAGAGCGATGGAGAATTTAGTTTCTGTCTTGAATCTAGTCGTGTTTTGTTTAAGGGTTGAGCCTACCCTCCTGGCTCTGGTGGCTAGGTATTAACTTGCCTGGGCATGGACATCAATGTGGTGGCCCAACGGTGGGTCACTAGGCTCAGTGCCTGATTATCGCCAGCCTTTCCCTTACTGAGTATCACAGCCTGACCCCTACAGACACAGGAGAACAGCAACAAGCAGTGCCCCTCAGTGACAGATCCCCTCTCCCTTTGCTGAACGGGGAGCCAGTGCAGCCCTAATTTCTCGCTATGCACCATCCAGACTCTTGCGTTCTGCTCAAGGATTTCTTCTCTCTACCCCCTTTTGTATCTAGAGCCCTCTCCCGCTGATTGGCCAGAGGTCAGGGGTTTCTCTCACCCTTGCAATCCATACTAGCACGCAGCTGCTAGCGTACCCGCTAGTCCAGGCCCCCAGCTTTCCCCCTACCCGATCCAAGAGCCGATATTTTATACCAATCCCCCAATTTATTTGTCCTACACCACCATTGGCTCCATCACTGCAGAGATGTGGAATCTCGGCCGCGAGTGTCCCTCGTGACAAAACCCCTCCAAAAACATTATTGAGGGCTTTTACTGGGGTACAGTCATAGGCGTAAACTCGTCATGTTATCTTTGTCTTCAGATGAAAGCAGCTGCATCCCAGAAAAAGAATGTGATGTTTCCATGTACGGTAATTACTTTGTGTGGCTCTATATATCAAGAAAGGGCAACATGTCGAGTATTTAGAATAATCATGTTATCCTTCCATGGTTTCCTCTGTGAGCGCCATGTTCAGTGTTCTGCATCAGTCTGCTGTCCAACTATCTCATTCTGTGCTGTTATTTATGATTCTGCCTGTGACATGGACCATTTCACGACAGCAGGATGGGGGTTTTAAAAGTTTTGATTTTAATGTAAAAATTTGTTTTTCAGATGGCAAATCGTTAGCATTGATGTTTCCCTAGTATTAAAAGTATCTCTACTGCGAGGTAATTACTTCCATTGTATCTCTCGGTCCTCTATGGAGAGAAGAAAGCGATGCGAAATTACAATGATGTCTATAGAAGCTAGAACTTTCAGTACCAATAAATGTCATCACCAATCGGCACCTCCAGTTTTTACTTATTGGTTTAATGTTTAATTGTTCAATATTATTTCCACTCAAAAAAATATACGGAAAAAAAAAAAATTATGTTATTTTTTAAAAAGAAGATCTTTTAGGGTATAACTTGTCTCAACCTCTACAGTGCCATGGTCTGACGATGGACATCCGAGCCTTCCGAGTCGTATGATTGCTTAAGGCCCGATCACATGACACAACTGGTGCTTGGATGCCCCCAATAGAAGTATTGGGGGGTTGGGGGGTCGCGCTAATATGTTATCCACAGTTGGCTATCTGTGTGTAGTTTTTAATATGTATCTTTGTGGTTTCTGTGCATTTCCGTGTGACTCATTGTATGCTTGGGCCACTAACCATAGCCTTTGTGTGGGGCCAGGTGCAGTGTCTCCTGACAATGGTGTGGTGGGGAAGGGCGAGCCCTCCTTCTGGGGAGGTACATAGTGTAAAAGTGAAGCATTGTTCTCACCCAGGCAGCCAGGCGTCTACCCCTGCCAGAGGTATGGAGCTGTAATTGGGAACCAAGGACTGGGACCTAGCCACGTCAGCTCAATTCCTTTTGGTCAGTTCCAATTTCCCATGCTCCCACAGCCCTGCCCCCTGGAGCTTTCCTCTGGCACTGTCACCGCCCACATCATTATTTAGTCCGTCCGGTTAAATGTCCCAGCTCCTGATTCGCTCAGCAGAGGACAGGTCTCTGTTGATTGGTTGGTATCCGGTTCTCCATATTTTCAGATGGAGGCCAATGTTCTATACAACCCGATGCCGATCAGGGCTTCACAGTTGCTCATAGTTGGTCTTGGTGACTAGGGACCAACTGGAAATTGAGCTGTTGATCAGAGGCGGTTATTTTTAGTTACTGGGATTCAAGAACAGGTGGATCAAAGGGGCATCTAGGGTAAACTAGCTTCAGCAGTGTCCTACACCTAGCGGTCCCCTGTACCCCGTGTGTCATGATGTGCTCACCACAAACAAGGCATGACCGCGGGGCCGAAGTGGGGATGGATATAAACACCACCCACAGCCGCGTGGGCGCATCTGGAGTGTAGGTTGGTCAAGATAGCTGGGTCTGGGTTGGAGAGGTGCAGATAGTCGATATACTTGCCGGGGTCTGGGTTGGAGAGGTACGAATCGTTGCAGGTACTATTAACCGGGGTCCGGGTTGGAGAGAGGAGAGTAGTCATTATATGGGTGCCAAGGTCGGGGTTGGAGAGGTGCGGATTGTCGTAGATAGCCGGGGTCAGGAGTTCAGAAGAGCGGAGTCAAATACAAAGCCGGGTCAGGTACATAGAGCTAGGAACAGCCGAACAAGACAGGTCTGCAAGAGCGAGGAAGTAATGATCACAACGGAACATAGGATTATGCTCAGCCAATTTGCCAGTGCGGCAGCTGAGCATAAGTAAAAGAGAGCAACCAATGAGTAACCTGCAGGGTGGAGGTGTGCCAGCAGCAAGGACTGTGATTGGTGAATCCGTGGCAGGGAACAGGTGGAATGAGGATGCCTGACGAGGTCTGAGGAGGCAGCCCCGGGGGTGCCGAACGCTCGCTATGTGCGCGCACCACGCACCCCCGACGTCCGCGCAGGACTCAAGTTGTAGGAAGAGACATTAAGCCTGGAGCAGGGCGCTTGTGCGCAAGCCATTTACCAGGTGGTTCCTGAAGGAGAGGTGTCCCACCAGCGGCGGAAGCGGGGAAGACGGGAGCCTCGGCAGCGAGCGGAGGTGAGTTGGGAGCGCGCCGAGGGTGGCGTGACTCCTTGATCCTCACACTGTTTTTGTGGTGAGTTATTGCCTTATTTTGTGCAATGTGTAGCTCCCTGTTGACTCTGGCCAGCATAATCAATCATTTATTTAACTCTCTCGGTCTGTCTGGTGCATGCGATTCCTATGAAAGTCTCATCTACCGTTACAAGGGGCTCCACTTCCATTTCGATCTTCGGAGCAGTCAGCCAGATCTGCTCCTAGAAAACGAGCCAATGTCCATCACGTGCCTTGTACGTCACAAGGGCCTACTAATGGTTAAAGGTCTATTGCTCCTATTTAATAAAGTGAGAAGCAGAGTAACAGATGATTAACTCCTTCATTGCCAAAGAGGCAGAGTGCCAAAAAGAACTAACAAGGTCCTTAGTTTGATTGCAATTGGAAGCAGAATTATTATAACTTTTATTTTAACCGCTGAAGCCCACTTTTATTTGCATTAAATACGTACAGCAGACCCCCTCAGTGTTACAAACATTGCAATATAATGTACCCGCACATTAATCTTGCAGGGCTCAATCAATTTTGACTTTGGTCTAACCCCTCGTTTATAAATATAATCCCGAAGCAGATTAATCTGATAAATGTTGGAGCAGCCGTTTTTCCACTCTGACAAACAGATGGTCCTATAAATCCTAGAGAGGCAGTCGTTAAAACCAAAGCAATGAAACCTACTGCACTTTTTTTCCCTTGCATTATATCATGGTTTAAGTAAATAAATCCCCTATCATTTCCCTACATGCCTAATATGATAGGAGCAGAAAGCCACCCTTGATCATTCTATGGGGGTGTGTGTCAAGATGACGAGAAAGGTGTCGTGTTAACCCTTTCGCTGCTTTGCATTGCGTTGCAGGCCCCTCATAGGGTTAATGGGTTAAAAGGGAAAAAATGATTTTAAAGAAACAAAGCGAGATTCCCAAATCATAGTAATTAGATCAGGATTAATAGGGATTAGCTTCCTATCATGCACAGTGAGAGATTTCTTGTTATAACTCTCCAATGAATAACACTGCGGTCTCTCCTAGAAGAAAGAGAGTTAGGTTGGGCACAATACTTTGTTTAATTTGTCATGTTCCCAGCACCGTGATGCGTCACCCACCTAACAAACGTGGAACCAAAATCGTAGCATCTCTATTTGAGTGGCATGTGATATGGGTGTATTTGAATTGATTAAGCCTGTGACTCACAAACTGATTACCCTTTTGTCGTCTGAACAAATGCATACAAGGAGACATACATTTAATGCACACGTCCATGTCAAGGCCTGAAATACTCAGTAGTAAAACTTTGAAAGCAGATTGATGGAAAATATATAACTAGTATTGTGTTTAAATGCAATAGGAAGTTATTGTTTCATTTTGTTATACAAATATATTTAAAACAATTTTTTTTTAGTTTGAGTTTTATTATTTTTTTCATGGCTAGTGTTGGACCGGGTCCAACTTTTAAAAAAAACGGGTAAAGGGTACCCGGCCAAAATGAAATTATCTACCCAGCCGGTTACCCGGTTGGCACTTACCTGGGGGTGGAGGAAGACGGCGGCGACAACATCTAGGAATGTCCAATAGGAACGCTTCTGCTCCTGCTCCGGTCACGTGATTCCCCAGCTCACACTGCTGGGTACTATGGATTCCTGCAGCTTCCGCGCCGGCTGAACACACTTATAATGCTGCCACTGCCACGGGGCCGCTGCTGACCTTCCTAGATGTCGCCGCCGTCTTCCTCATGGGTCTTCCTCGCCTTCCGTCGCTGACAGCAGGTAAGTGATGATGTATTTTTCAGCTACCCTGACATTACCCGGCGTCGGGCCCACTTCTCAGTTGCCGGGTCCGGGTAATGTCCGGGTAGCTGAAAACCTGCCGGGTAACGCCGGGTACCGGGTAATTCCGGGTACTCGGTACATCACTATTCATGACGGACAACTACACAACACTCATTTACGTGGTATTGAAGAGCGAATCAATTGAACAAGGAAGAGAAAAGTTAAAAGTGTAATAGTTAATTGCAAAACGGAAGCCTTAATTCTAAGTACAATTATTGTGAAAGGTTACAGAAAATCAAAGCACTCTAGTTCCAGTTGCAACAAAAAGAGTTAATCTGAGTAGAGATGTAGTGATTGGGTGCAGCCTACAGTCTACATATATCAAGGGTGACCAACGCCAGTCCTCAAGGGCCACCAACAGGTCTGGTTTTTAGGATATCACTGCATCAGCACAGGTTGCCCAAGCAGTGGCTCAGTAGAGGCCTGGAGTTGACCATTCCAGGTTTATATGTATGATCAATATGTTGCTGACCTCTGGCAGCATAGGCAGCCTCTTTTGGTGGCCATTTTAATTGCCCAAAATTTTGACACTTTCAAATGTAAATAAACAAATACATATTGACAAAACACACAAAAAAAGTAGCGCTATTAAGTATAGTAAATGACTGTGAATAATTAATATAAACACTTAAAGTATATGCGAGATAATATGATTAATAAAAATAACCAACAGATAAATAAATAGTGTCCAACGGGGTGATGTCATCTCAGACGGTCGTGTGGGAGGAGGTCCTGTGTTCTTCAGCACTTTTCCAGCTATTCTGCTTGTGCTTCCATTATTGCACCATCAAAAGAAGCTCCTCTAACATCAGAGGCGCTGAATTGCTGCAGGACTCGTGGCAGGAGTCAGAAGCAGCCAAACCAGGTGCTCAGTATCACGGACGAAATCCCTCTCCCCCACTCCTGAAGATGATGCCCCATACAGATTCTCTCCAATGTATATTTTATTCTAACCTTTTGTAAGTGTATCTCCTAGGGACACTTCTCTTAATAAATTTACCCTCATTTGTACACAGTTACACGCTATGGAGCCTGCGCTTTTTTGTGTTTTGTTTTTCTAAACAAATACATATGATTGACATTGATGAGCACAGATTGCTGCTGTAATCTTTTCTTTTGTAAAGAGACACAGGGATTCATGACCACATGCTCCATTGGGACTTGGATTTGCAGGAATATACATATTGCTGTAACTGTGCGGTTCTGCTTATCCAATGTGGTTGGCATTTGATGGCACGTAATGTAATCTAACGATACTAATGACTATGACGTGCCAAAATGCATTATGGGATAAGATTCGATTTCAAACTACGTGGCAAAGAATTCCTAGAAGTCTTTAGTGACGTGGGAGGTGTCTGACGATTTGACATGAGTTTCATTCCTGGAAGACAATTCCTGTAAGCTAACGCCAAATACTAAAGGCCTGCTGTTCCAGTCCTAGTTTTTAACTAATTTCCCTTAGCATTTTGGTATTTGTAGGTCTGTTCATATTTCGGAAAGCCGGACTGCAGAAACTGGACCAAACTGTCCTAAAGAATTGACCGGTATGAATGGATGGATAGTTGGATGGATGGACAGCCCGACACAGACAGACAGAGAGATACACAAATATACAAACAGATAGATAGATAGACAGACATGCAAATAAACAATATATATGTAACCCCTCTCTTATTTACCTCAGACTAACCTCTACTGTTGAGGCAGGGGTCTGAGTTCTACTCCCTGTTCTCACTAGCTGAGCACGTGGCCAAAGGTCAAACAATAGGACACAACACCAGGCTATAAATAAACCAAAAAAGTATTTATATCCAACCCCTATAATCACAGCTACTGTATATAAACCCACCCTTAAAGTGCTGAACAGGAAAAGATGAGCAGCTCAGAGGAGAAGTAATTGAGTCAGACACCAGTGAGCGTTGTCAAAAACCTCTCCTGTTTATTAATAGTTTACAGTCAGGTTATATAGGCGAGCGAGCGTAGAAAAATCACGTATACATGAGAAACTTACTTCCCTTTATGTTTATCTAGAAAGTGACAGATGGAAAGTTACAATTTGGGAACTAGTCTAGCTGCCCGATCATGGGGCAGTCTAGGAAGCGTCATAATTCTTGTTGTTAAGACATTTCATTGTTTAGACATTTCATACATCCAGGCTAAGCACAGCTGACTAAACTTCCTGTTTCTACATGGTGAAATAGTCTGAACATACATAGTTCAGTAGTTCAGCCACCATTATGTGGGTAAAAGGTCAGTTTAACATCTGACTAAAAAGCATAATGGCATAATCAGTATAAAATGGTTATATAGCAGTCGAAATGGAGTCCCCCTTTGATACACACATTATCAAACATAATGGTGATCCTCTGTGCGAGGATCATATACTGTACATACTCACAATACTGGTAATGCGCTGCGCAGTTGTGTGCCAATGTCTCTCTGAGTCCCCACAACCCTATGTTGTAACGAGCCCCTGTGAAGGTGCTAGCGCAAACGTTGGAGCTCTTATAATCAGTGTTATAATGTAGCAGGTCTGTCTATTCAGAAAGGCTTCTGTACCGTTGTCTGTAACGAAGAAACCTCTCTGGTTACTCACAACTCCTTTAGACTGCTGATCTGCTTTCAGCTTCACTTGGGGAGCCAGTCAGTCAGATCCCCCAAGTTGTATTCCTCAGGGCCTGGTTATCAGGATGCAGCAGCTCTTGGGCACATTTGATGTTCTCTCCATTGTCTATCCAGCTCTGCCCTCTCCTTATCTCCAGTTCCTGGTTCACTCACCCCTGTACCTTTGCCCTCATTGGCGGTCATGTCATGTGTCTCTATTCCAGCAGCAGAGGCTTTTGGGAGTGGGAGTCCTTCTGTTGCTGCTCTGCATTAGCTCATTCCTAGCAGCACACACCAGAGAATAACACAGCCAGGGAGCAGCATGGATAGATAGCTGTATCCTCAGAAATATCATTTGCTTAGAACTTTGTGGGTCTGTTTAAATAAAATAAGCTCGTTCCCCCATGCTGCTGCTGCTGCTGCTGTTCTGTTCTATCCTATCAAGGGGTTACAGATAGATACATAGACATGAAGATAGATGATAGATAGATAAACAGAGATGCAGATAGATATAGCTATACAGACATGCAGATAGATGATAGATATAGCTACACAGACATGCAGATAGATGATAGATATAGCTACACAGACATGCAGATAGATGATAGATATAGATATACAGACATGATGATAGATAGATAGATATATCTAGATAGATACCCTGCTCTAGGCACTCTTCTGTTTGACACTATGGTGCCCAATTGGCACTCTTACAGTTTAATAAACAACCCCCTATGAAAGTATTCTCTCTCTATGTACAGTAGCAAGCATTATTTTACCTAGAGATAGAGCAGAATATTACAGTTTCCATAGAATTCCATGGCAGTGATAATGCAGATTATCACAAATTATCCCACCTGTAGCCCACTACATCCTCCAGTTGCATAGCAATTCTCTCTAAATGTAGCTTCTTAATCTCATTAGGTATTAATATTTGTTGCAGAAAACCAAATAAAAGTCGTAAGATTATTTTGAGATTTACATGTATTTATTTTTTATATCCCCCTCCCAACCATAAAACGTAATTTTATATTATATTTTTTACAGTGTTCTTCAAAGTAAATGCTTATCGTTACAATTGATGGAGCTCGAGGACAATGCGATCGCCTCCCCTCTCCTGTCACTCCCCCATCACCCCCCTCTCCTGTCACGGGGCATGAGTTTCAGGGATGATTTTACGGTAATGTGTTGTCAGGGTGTGTTTGGGTAGGAGGGGGCCAGACTTGGTGACCGAAAGGAAGAAGCAGCTCCCCCTCACCCTTTATTTGGTAATGATTACATTAGAATACCCCCCAATATCTTGTCCCCCGGTAACTCCCCTACTGTCATTCTCCTCTCTTCCCTGTCCTGTCACTCCATCAACCCTATTTGGTCATGTTATGACATTAAAATAAATCCCCCTATCTCCTGTCACTACCCCATCACCCCTGTCATGATTATGTCAGACTAAACCCCCCTCTACTGTCACTCAACCCTTTTCAGTCAGACTGATGAAGAAAAGGAGAGTTTTTTTCTAATATAGATATATACACGCACACGCACACTCACACGCACACTCACACACCCATATATACATACACACACAACAAGTGAGAGAGATTACTCAAACTCCCACACTATCGTGAGTGTGTGTGAGTGGTGTGAGTGTCTATCTGTCCGTCTGCTGTGTACACATACAGACACACACAAATGATTTTGCCGTGGGCATACACTGAACAATAATAATTAATAACTAATCATAATGAAGGCATTAATAATAATACCTCTTCTGTTTGATATTATTCCTATAATTTTCTACTAGCAGGGTGCCCAACAATCAGTCTCCTAGTGCCTCTGCACTGTGAATTTCTGATGCATGCATACAAAATAGCACTTCTGTGCTTGTCAGCAGATACATTGTATCAGTGATAGACGTGCAATGGAATTCATGTTCATATCCAGTCTGCACTGACATGGGCTCACCCTGACTACCGCGGTCATCTGACGTACCATCAGTTTGAGTAGTTTCATCAAGAAAACAGATCCACTCAAGTTTTCTATTCAATGAAGCAATGCTCGGGGCAAGAAAAGATCAGCTGGCAACAGCTTTCACATAGATGGGGCAATTTGTCTACTGCTTTTATATATAAACCACATTAATATCCTGCATGCCTGCAGGTACTGTAGCATGTTACATTAAGGTATAATATCAACAGTAATAAGTCTTAAAAATAGGGTTGCTGAATGCAAACTCCACTTCACCATTTATTATCAGTTTGCCGTTTCAACAATATAATGCAGTGAAATGTTTGTTCTTATAATGAATCTTCATGGATCTAATTACAGATGACTCATAAGAGGCAAAGTGCAGGAGAAGGGGAGGGTGAGATTTGTATGTGGCAGGCAAGATATCTGCAACACTGCAATTGCAGGCTTTCTTGTGATAAGTTTCAGATTTATAGAACTCCGATTAATTTCGAAGTAATAGAGCATCTCTTTTTTCACTATATAAGAGATGCTCTATTACTTAGAATATACACACACACACACAAATCTGCAATGGGTAGTATAAATGATATATAGCGTAAGAATAGTTTCCTAATTAGTTGCAAATTTTGCTGAAGAAAAGTGAAAATAAAAATGCAATCAAGGTTGATATGATTTTGGTAAAAAATGGTTTATTGTAAAGATACCACAATACAATATAATGTTTGTTTATAAAAGTAATTAAATAATTGTATAATTGTAAGTGTGTCGTCCCCCCCCCCCCCCCGCCGTGCGCTGAGTGGGTTGAGCCCCGGTCCCCCCCTCCCCGGTGCCGGGCAGCAGAGTGCGGTGAGTGTCTTAGCTCTGTCTCGGCGGTCCCGCGGGGTGAGGAGAAGAGGCAGAGGGGTGGAGGGTGATGTGCTGGATGGTGTGAGGCAGCGCGCTCCCTTCGGTCCACCCCTCGTTCCCCCCCTCTCCCCCCCGCCCCCCCCTCCCCCCCCCCTCCCCCCCCCTCCCCCCCTCTCCCCCCTGCCCTCCCCCTCCGGCACTCCGTGAGTGGCTGAGATTAGTGAGGCCCGTTCCCCCTCTCGTTCCCCCCCAGCCCCCGGCGCTCCTAGAGTGCGGTGAGTGAGTTAGCTTACCTTAGTGAGAGTGAGGCTATGGTCCCGCAGGGTGAGCCCTCACTTCTGCCCCGGCGGTCCCGGCGGTGAGGAGAAGAGGCAGAGGGGTGGAGGGTGTGAGGCGGTTCCTATGTCCCAGCGGTCAGGGGATTGGGGAACATAGTTAAATAGTATAGACCAGACTACAGACTACTGCTCTGAGCTGCTCCTCTATAGATTTCCAGGGAGAGAGGATGGTTGGGGGAGAGGGGATGGGGGGCGAGGGGGGGGGGGGGGGGGGGGGGGGGGATGGGGAGAAAGGATGGAGGAGAGGGGATGGGGGAGAGAGGATGGGGAAAGGGAAAAAAGCAAAAAGGGGGCAGTTTGATTTGATTTGTTTTCTAAATATTTTTTTGTGTCTTGTTTTTTAAATTAAAACATCTGGTCACCTTACCTGCAATAGAAGATCAGAAGAAACTATTTAAATATTGAGTGGGTCCTTTCTAGCTCCATGGATGCTATAAGATACTTTGCAATACACTTCAGCCCTCTCTGGCATCCAAGGGGTTAACCCCTTGAGTGTCACATGACATAGCCAGCACATCATAGGGTCTGGCAGTCCAGCCAAGATTTTAAACTCGTTCTAGGGTACGTCTCATTCTGTGCTTCATGGAGCACTGAACACAAGCTGGTTATTAGTGATGCCAAATTAGTTCAAATAGCTGATAAATTAATGAATAAATAATTAAATAGTAATATGGATACATTTAATATAAATATAAGTATGCTACTTGTTGATTATCCTGCTGTTATTACAGTTATTAACTACAGTTTAATTTATGTTGCCTATAAGACTAATTGTCTAAATATTGATGTTTTTAATTATTATTAATTTTATGTTTTTTATGATGTATTATGACTACAAAGTGGATATTGTCACTTTTATACAGTAATAGTTCTTGTATCATTATTCCCCTTGATCCTTTTTAAAACATAATTTTACATAATTAAAATTGTAAGGGAGGTATAGAAAATGGACTAGGTCGCCAACTGAAGCCACACCCCTGATGAAGAGGTACCGCCTCAAAACGCATAGGGTGGCTTCTGGTTGGCCATCGGAACATTGTGGGAGTAGCACAAACTGTTGCAGATGTAGCGATGGCTGGTTTCTGGCTACCAGTCTGCCCTTCTCCTGGCAGTAAGCCCTGATAAGAGCAGGCTGCCAGGACTAATCCTGGGTTTTCCCCACCCCCAGCAGCTTTAGTGAGTCACAGGTGAGGCGGTGCAACTAGACCTATATGTCCAATCAGGGACTCGGACCTGGTTCCTGCCTTTCATGTACTTAAGAAGCTTCACACCCCAAATTCAGTGTTGCCTGTACCCTTGAGAGAGGCTGGTCTACCCCAAAACTGTTCAGGGCTCTGTCAGTTTGTACTCTCTCCCCAAGTAGAGTGGAGTTGGAGACTATACCTCACTTCACCAGGGAGTAAGGGAAGAGCTAGGACTACTTCAGGGCCCCTTGGCTTGGAGTGAAGGTCCAGGGTACATCCTGAGGGTGAAGCCTCAAGAATTGCCTGCTGCTGTGAATGCTGTAAGATCTGCAGTGTACAATAAAGTGTTCCAGCGTTTTACTATACCTTCCTGCCTGAGACTGCAATCTATCAGGGGAAGGGTAAAGAAGTTCTCCTGTAGGGATTGTCCCCCACATCCCTGGGGCCTGCAAGAAATGGAGGCGCTGTCACCATGAGTACGAATCAGTTTCTACCCCAGAAGCCTGTTCCGACCTCCTCCACAATACATCAGAAATTCAGATCTACTGTGAGCCAGCATGTATGCACCACTTCACACCGTGTAACAGAGAAATTATCTCAGAGGTGGGCGGGGGGGGGGGGGGGGGAATGTGTTACACAGAGGAGAAGGAGATCTGGTGGAGCTTGCAGTGTTAGCTCCGCCTCAAACCAACCTCCGTACTCAGTCTTGGGACTGGCATTCTAGTCGCAGTGACGTCAAGATGGAGTGATGTGGTGATGCGGCGGCGCATCACCCACGTGGCGCGGAAGCACGGGAAGAACGGAGAGGTGCCACCGGACGGATCAGTCGGACGGACGCACAAACAGGCGCGAGTGAACCCCTGCACAAACTGTTCCTGAACTACAGAGACCCCTACATCATTTCTGCTCGTTATGCACAGATATTCTGTAAGTGCTTTTTTAACTTTTGTGCCGAGTAAAGCTAATAATACTACACTAGGAGGTGTGCACTTCTCTCCTTTTTAATTTTTATTAGTGATGCCACAATCCTCTGGAGCGGTCACGTGATTGCTAAGTGCCGGAGGGGCTGTGGCACTCTGGTGATTTGGCCCGTTTGAGGCACAGAGGGTTAAAAGGGCCTGCAATGCATTGGTAGCTCCTCTACCAGTGAAAGAGGTGCGGTAATCAGCATTGCAGCAGGTGTGATGGGCAGGTTTGTTAAACACAATGCCTTAAGTGTCTTGCGACAGCTAATAAAGTTTTCAAATATAAAATCCACACTAAACTACTGCAGTGCTGCTGTAGGCTAAGGTTTTAATTGCAACAGATTACACTATAAAGCTTACATGCTGTTCCAAACTATCTTTTAAAATGTGCCTGGCTCGTTCGTACAGGCATCCTTAAGGGACCCGTGACAAGGAAAAAGCTAAGAGCAATGAGATGTGTTAAGAGCCAGCAATAGATTGTATCAAAATAAAATGTAGGTTTAACAATACCAGCTTCACAATGCAAGGTCAGAAACCATCCTCACACTTATGAGATCTAAAAGGTTGAACAGCTGCCTCTGAGTAGGTCTACTGAACAAGCACTTCTTTCACCCAGTCTGTGCTGTAAAAGCGGTGTAAACATCAGGTATAAGCTTAAAGGGATCCATGCTCAAATGGATTAGAGGCAGGGTTGCCGCCATTCTGGGTTTGACCTGGACACTACGAGTTTCGGCCACGTGCCTCCGGGCTACGGGTTTCGGCCACATGCCTCCGGGCTCTGGGATTACCTGTGAAGTAGGGTGATCAGGATGAATCAAATAAATTATTTATAAAACAAATTACATCACTTGAAAATAAATATTTATTTCTATCTCTGTGTGGAGGGCTGTTATCCCATTTGTTTATATTGTAAAACAAATACCTGTCATGTGCTGTACAATATATTGTAGTGACAGCTGTCTACATGAATGCATTCCGCCCCTCCCTTTTCCTTTCTGTGCCCCCCCTCCCAATGAAAATGTTTAATAAAAATTAAGTATATATAAAAAAAATTGTATGATATTTGTCTAATAGCGTCCCCATTTATGTTGAATTATTTATCCCCCTTTCCCACTCTCCCCCTCTCTTGCATGAGCTGTGCAGCACAGCAGCACCTAAGGCCGAGTTTATAGTGGGGGCTACGGCGATGAGACAGCGTGACGTCAGCCGTCGCTGTCCTACAGCGATTCCTGCACTCTAGTGCAGGAGACCAGAGATCGTGACCGGGAGAGGCGTGGCCTTGCGCGGTTCGCCCTCATTGGCTGACCCGATCACGTGCTGCTGACGTTACGCGGAGATCGCTGTTGTCAAAATCCTCTGACTTCCAGCGATCATTATGGGCACCCGAGACGGTGTGCATGTACTTTCTGTGGCGCTGCGCAACGTCGCAGTCGCCGTAGCAAGTACTAAATAAACTCGGCCTAATAGCTGAAGGAGAAATTGCAGCTACAGACTGATTTTCTCTCTGATCCCGGCAAAACTGGGACATTCAAACAAATAGTCGGGACAGGGGACATTAGATTAAAAACCGTGTCAATCCAGGCTAAACCCTGATATCTGGTCACCCTACTTGTGAAAATTTCAGACAGGGCCTCAGCTCTTATCTTCTGCGGCAGCAGAACCATCCGGCGACATCTTCCCCTGCAGGGTCCAATGAACATAGCTCTGCGCCATCAAATGGCGTCACATTGCCATGACAGTGGGACGTCACGTGACACTGCGGTGCCATGAAGCGTCCTGTTGTCATGGCAACTTGTCACATTGTAACGGTAACGCAGAACCATTTGACGTTGCGGAGTTATGTTGGCGGGACCTTGCAGAAGGGGATGCTGACGCCAGAGAAGGTAAGAGAAATAAATATATAAATAAATGTAAAAAATGAAAATTTATTGCAAAAAGTCTCCAGGTTAGCCTTCAATAGAAGGTGACAACCTTGATTAGAAGCATAATGTTACTGTGTGATCACTTGCATGTCATTACCCAGAATCCTTGGCTGCAGTGGAAGCATTTATTGGGAAAGGCAGGTTTTTGGACCTGCCTGAGACGTGAATGCGCTCAAGTGTTTGTTATTTTATTTACAGTAGCGGGCATCAAGGTCCCCCACAAACAAAACTGGGGCAGGGTACTGGAGACATATTTATCAAAGCAAGGAAAAAAAAAAAACATTTTCCGTGGTGTTATGTTTTGATAAATCTGGTGACATTTCTTTACTCCAGTTTTGCATGACCCCACAGCATGTAATAGTAAAAGAAAACTACTATATACCTCTCAAATTCAACAAGTAGGCCTTCAAAGTTCTCCAACATTGGACCCTTTGCAAAACACACGTAAATATAATAGGTAACAGCCAAAGGAGGATAGGCAAACAGAATTTTCAATGAGGACTGGAGAACATTCTTGCAAATCAGAGGCGTCGGGATAAAAACAGTGGCTACAGTCATTCTGCTTGTTCATTATTGGCTAGCTTACGGCAAGAAGAATCTTGGATTAATATTTTTTTTAAACACAGCAAGAAACTAAAGAGGGTTTTGTACTCATCTCTAAAATTGTCCATTTTGCAGTTAAACCAGAACTAGGCGTTCAGAACATGACTCAGTTTGCATCAACAGATGCTTTTCACAACGTCTTTCCAAAGCAAGAAACAGCATTAGATTTTTTCCTAAAAACAAAATGTGTGAGCAGCTATTTTTCTCTTAACAATTTAATTATATTTGTATTTATATTTCAGTATAGATAGGGTGACCACCCGTCCCCCTTTTGCCGGTACAGTCCCGGTTTTTCGGGAGCTGTACCGGTTTTCTGTGTGTACCGGAAATGTCCCGGATTTTCCTCAATGTGTCCCCGTTTTTTTTTTTTTTGTCGCCGGCGGTGCGCGAGTAAGCTGCGGTGCGCTGTGCGCGAGTCTGCGGCGGCGCGGAGGAGGAGACTGCAGCAGCCCCGCTGGTAAGTATTTTTTTTTTTAATGCCTCCCCCCCCCCCGGCAGTTTCCTACCTTGTTGGCCAATCCCCTGCGTCCCGGCATTAAGCCCCGCCCCCCGGCATCATCCTTCACCAAGGACCGGCATGTAGAATGGATGGAAGGGCGCCGTGAGGTGGGGTTTAAGGCCAGTGTGCCTGGGGGCGGTGGGCAGGGCCAGGGTGCCGGGGGCTGGGGGCAGGACCAACTTGCCTGGGGGCGGGGCTTCCGCTTCCTGCGGCAGAGCACACGTGGTGTGTGTCTCTGCCCGCGGCTCCTGGCTCTTCTGCGCGGTGTCTCCCCCCCTCTGCCCGCCCGGGGGGATAGGAGGTGGGATTTTGATCCTTTGCCTCCTGTCCTGGCACTCCCTTCCCCCCCCCCCTGTCCCCTTGGTTCGGGAG
>WSYH01009325.1:0-26294 GCA_036426205.1 Ascaphus truei | reverse complement strand
GACTAATAAGATGCAAAAATAACTGATTTGTGCCCACAAATCGGGTTATTTTTTTTTAACTTGATTTGGATTTGATGAAGTTATTTCGGAACTTGCTTTGGAAAGCATTATTTGTGCCTACATTGTGCCTATTTGTGTACGCTCTTCTTCGGACATGGTAGGTACACAGGTTAACACACTTACCAACAGTATGACTACAAGCATTGATAATTATGTTATTAATCAATGAACGTCTACCAGGGGTGCTCGACAACGGCTTCCCCAGCTGACAGGATATCTCCCCCTGGGCTGGCACCGCTCTGGCTGGGAAGACAGCAAATGTGCATGGCCCGATCTACGCCCCTGGATGCTGTTGCCTATGTACTCTGCCCCTCTCCTCCCCCTCCAGACCCTGCAGTTACCATTTTCTTTTGAAATGCTGGCTGAACAAAGGGTTTCTGAGCCCTGCATGCCCAGAGATGTTAAATGCATTTATTTATTCCCTGGGCATGCAAGCTGGAAAAATACAATTACCCATTCTCCACGACCATGAACCCTGGTTAGGCTGGTTCCACAGGGAGTTTGGCTGGCATCATTCCCTTTAAGTGACGTCATGTAAAAAAAAAAAAAAATTATAGTCGGAACATGGTTTTAACAGCCAATCAGGTGACTGTTAACCATTTTGAGGCTAAATTTGACATTACAAGCCGTATTTAAGACCGTGACGCCTCATTTGAGCCGAAGAAGACGACGAGACAACAACGGTTGGGATTCACCATGGGGTTTTTTGGACTGACAGATGAAGATAGAAGATAAAGAAGATCAAGACATGGTGACAGATGAAGATAGAAGAAGGTGATTAAAGAAAGAAAAAAGAAGATTTGGGTACCTGATCCGGATCTTCATGGCGATGGCATCGGATTCTGTTTGAGGCCTTCAAGGTACGTGAGCTTCCTGTTACCCCGGGAGTCGGAGGGGCACCGCTTCTAATGGTAAGTACTATATTGAATGTTTGTAAATGTCTATTATTACAGGTTTCTTCATTGGATGTGTTTTTTTTATTTTTGGGGGAGGCACATTGACTGATAATATATTAATCTGTACCACTTTAAGGTTCAGATGAATACATTACTATGACAATATTTGGGGGGCATTTGTGGCTTGGTATTGCTGTTGGTTGTTTTAATTTCAATTTCTTATGTGGATGTGATTGTTTGTTTGTTTCCTGCTTAATGCTAATAAAATGTTTGCGATTGGTGTTCGTTTGTAGTTAATGTTGTGTTATATTAGCTAATGCATTGTATGGTTATTTCAGATATTGTTTGAATTTATTTCTTTGTTTTTTAATGTTTACATTCATTAATGTTGTATTAATTCATTGGTTTGATGGGGGGTGGTGGCCCCGCGAGTGCGGTCCTCTCTGGCTTTTAGGCTAAAAATTAGTATTCAGATCATGATTTGCATCATCCCTCAGCTTTCGTTGGCGTATCTCTTAGGTCTCTTATGTCTTATTGCTTCCCTGTGTGTGCCCAGGATGCCTGCTGCAATTTTCCCGTCCTTCAAATGAAAACGCATTTTGAACTATTATTGCCAAATTGTGGTGACCTCTATCCCCGGGATATCGGTCTGTTCCAACCAAGGCGACCAGACTTTTAGATATTTATCACCAGTGTCATTAACCAAACTCGTTAATTTCTCCATCTGGCATATGTACCACATTCAATTTCTAATCTTGGGGATATTTGGGGTTTCGGGTTGTTTCCACATAGCTGCGATCTCGCACCGCGTTGCCGTTGCAAATGTGCAACCAATTTATTACCAGTTTTAGAGAGTCCCGGCCATGGTCTATTCAGGAGGAACAGCCACGGGTCCGGGGGAATGGTGAGATCAAAAATCTTCTGGATCCAATTTCTAATTTCTTCCCAGATGGGTGAGATACGGGGGCAAGACCACAGCATGTGCAACAGGTCGGCCGATGCTCCACACTGTTTTGGACACAGCGGGGAGTATCCTGGCACAAACCTTGATAATTTCAGAGGGGTGAGGTACCATCTCATCATTACTTTATATGCGTTTTCCTTCAAAGTCGTGCAGATAGAGCTTTTGGCTGCCGCCTCAAATATGGCCGACCAGTCCTCCTATTCCAGGACTTCTCCCAGATCAGTCTCCCACTTAATTCTGTATGCCAGTTTTTGCTCTTGTCGTGTGTTCCCAGAACCCACTATTTCTCCATAAATCTGCGATATGAGTCCCCGTGTGTCTGTTTCAGTCAGACAGAGCTTTTCGAATGTAGTTAATGGTGGGTATGGCGTGTTCTTGTTAAAGTACGCCCTGAGCTGGAGGTACCGGAAAAATTCGGAATGTGGGATGTTTTTCTCAGATCTAATTTGTTGTGTCAAGATTTAATGTAGACTTTTTTGTATCCCTCTTAAGATCTCTCAGTCGATTATATTCTATTTTGTTTCAAAATTTCTGAGGTGTGTTCTGGTAATCCTGGTGCAAAGTTGGGGTTACCCCATAACGGGGATATCAGCGAGTATTTGGATGTTAGGGCATATTTAAATTTAGCGGCCCCCCAAATCGCCAATGAGTTGATCATCGAGGAAAGCGGCCGGTCAGTCCATTTAACGGCTGTTTTAGGTAACCATAATATATTGTCTAACTCCAATTGGGAGCAGACTGATGTCTCCAGATCTACCCATCTTTTCAATGCTGGGCCATTGTGTGAGTTGACACAATTGCGCCACTTTGTAATAAGATACCAGGCAAGGTACCGCTAGTCCCCCTGTCCGAATTGTCTTTCTCATAATTGTCTTGTTTACTCTCGATTTTTTCCTCCCCATACAAAATTGGAGCTTTCAGACTGAAGTGAGAGTATTTCCTTCAGTCTCAGTGGCACTGGTAGAGTCTGAAAAAGGTATAGGATACGGGGGAGGAGATTCATCTTTACACTATGTATCCTACCAATCCAGGAGATCTTATATGGCATCCACTTTCTCAGATCATCTTTTAGGGTTTGAATCAGTTTGGGATAATTTGCTTCATAGATGCCCTTATATTCTTTAGTGATATGAACTCCTAGATACTTAATATGTTTTGGTTGCCAATTGAAATTGAAGTTCAGACTCAGTAGTTTTTCTGTTGCTTTTGGGAGGCTGATATTCAAGGCCTCTGATTTGGTTTGGTTAATTTTAAATCCAGATATCCTATTAAATTTATCCAACAGGTCAAATAGGTTCGGCAGAGAGGTAAGGGGTCTGCAGACCATCAATAAGATGTCATCAGCATACAGGGCAACCTTGTGGGATTTCAAGTCTATATTGATCCCTGAGATATCCGGGTTGTTGCGGATCTGCGCTGCTAGTGGTTCCATACACAGGGCAAATACAAGGGGAGATAATGGGCACCCCTGTCGTGTACCGCTTTTAATTTGAAATATATTTGATGGGAATCCCTGGTGTATGACCCTAGCAGCGGGGCCAGAGTACAACGCCATTATAGCGCCACTCACCTTGTCCCCAAAGCCAAACGCCCCAAGCGTCTTTCGTAAATAAGGCCAGTCAATCCTGTCAAAAGCTTTTTCTGCATCCAGACTCAACATCATAGCTGGTATTTTCTTATTATTGGCTATCTCTAGCAGATCAATGATTCGTCGGGTGTTGTCCGCAGCTTGTCTACCTTTAATAAAGCCGACTTGATCTGGATGTATAAGTCTGGGCAGGATGTGACTCAATCTATTGGCTATTAGTTTGGCGTATATTTTAATATCAGTATTAATGAGGGAGATTGGGCGATAACTTTTGCAATCTTGCGGATCCTTTCCATCTTTATAAATCACTGAGATAGATGCTTGGAGCATCTGCTCCGGGAACGGGGCTCCCGACAATACGGCATTAAACATTCGGAGCAGCCATGGGGATAGGTTCTTAATGAACTTCTGATAATACAGCCCTGTGTAGCCATCAGGGCCTGGGGCCTTAGATGGCTTGAGGTCAGTTATGACCTGGGTAAGTTTGTCCATTGTGAACTCCGCTTCCATCACCCCCCTGTCCACCTCATCTAGCCCCGTCAGTTTGGCGCTCGTCAGAAAATATTCTGCGGCCCTTGTGGTTTTGATATTATGTGCCACTTTCTCTCCATTATATAAATTTTCGTAGAAAGATTTGAATTCTTCCACTATGTTTTTCGGATTTGATGTAGAGGCTCCAGTATTTAAGTGAATCGCCTGTATGTTATAATTTGAGTGTTTGGTTTGTAATTTGCCCGCTAGCATAGTATCTGGACTGTTTGCCTTTTCATAGTATTTCCTCTTTGACCAACTCAATGATTTGTCTGCCTGCGAGGTCAGCAGAAGATTTAGTTCAATTTTGGTGTTCTTTATTTCCATTAATATCTGCGGGTCAGGTCGTTTTTTGTGCCTTGTTGTGAGGGCATGTAGTTTATTTTGGAGCGTCACCAATTTGGTGTTTCTCTCGCGTTTTCTGCGTGCTGCTATATCAATTAATGTGCCCCTTATGGTTGCCTTATGGGCTTCCCAGAGGGTAAAGTATGATTTTACTGAACCATGATTAATCTTAAATAATTGGTTAATTTCCTCGCCTACTGCTCTGCAGACATCTGGGATTTTTACCAGCGATTCATTAAGTTTCCAGTTCGCACCAGGCCTATCAGAACGAATATGAGTGCACCGTAGCTCTATAGGTGCATGGTCAGCCCACGAAATATCATGGATCCTCGTCGAGGAGAACAAGGGGACCAGTCTACTAGAGATGAAGAAATAGTCGATTCTGCTATATGCGTCATGGGGATGGGAATAGAAGGTGTAATTTCTCTCTGTGGGATATAACTCCCTCCAGATATCAGTCAGCTGATTTTTCTTAAGTCCCTTCTTTAGTGCTTCTACTGCTTTTCGCTGCCCATATCTGGGTGTGCCCGACCTATCCAAGTTTGGGTTCATCGCGAGATTAAAGTCACCAGCCAGGATAATGTGGCCTTTGGCTATCTGGGCCAATTTTTGGAAGAAGTCTCTGAAAAAGTCATGACTTTGCTCACCAGGAGCATACAGCGTTGCTAGGGTGATCGGTTGTTCGTGGATAATTCCCACAACAATCAAGAATCTGCCTGCCTTATCCCTCCTGAGTGTCTGCATTGTAAAGGGTACACTATTATGAAAGAGGATCCCCACTCCTCTCTTTTTCTCTGTGGCAGACGCTAGGTAGAATTGCTTATAATGGTTATCTAAATATTTAGGGGAGCTGCTAGTACTGAAGTGTGTTTCCTGCAAGAGGAGCATGTCTGCTTTTTTCCTTTTGTAATCTATGAATGCGGCCTTCCTTTTTAGCAGTGAGGGCGGCCGATCGACAGGGGTCTCCGGTCGTCCAGCCACACCATCTGCTGCAGGGATAAAGATAATGAACATAGAATAACATTAGGCTGTCTCTTAAACTAGACGGCAAACAAATGGGGTATTTTTCACCACGAGCAGGGCAAATGGGAACAACCACCTGTAGCGGGTCCCCTTTTCTTGCAGCACTTTTGTTATAGGGCCTAGGCTCCTGCGTCTGGCAAGGGTAGCTGGCGACAGGTCTTGAAAGACCTGAAGCCTGAAGCCCTCAAACTCCAAGGATCTCGCCTCTCTCGCCATCTGGCAGACAGCATCTTTTATGCGGAAATAGTGGAACCGCACTATTATGTCCCGAGGGGGGTCTCCCGCTTTATTTTAATCACCCACCCAAAAAAGGATGATTCATTCATGATTTTTATTTGAAGATTGGGAAGGAGGGATACTTTTTCAGATTGATTGATAGAGATGATTCTTTAGATGGAGCCTTTCATTGAATTCATTCATTCATTGAACTGACCGGAGAGGCTGATGACTCCTCGAGTGGGTCACTTCCCATCACAGCGCCCGCCACCGACACCACTTTCCGGAGTTTCAGTCGGGGATGTATTGACTGGCCCGTTTGGAGAGCCGCTGCTGCCACGTGGGGGAGAAGGCCGCCGCCGCCGCCGCAGTCGCGTGGGTCATTGCCCATCGCCACCGCGCGTGTGCAGAGCCTGCCGCCCACCGACGCCACGTCAGTACTGAGCCCTGATTGGGATTGCTTTATAGCTTTACTATACTGTGTGCTGAGTTCTGTGTGCTGTACTGAGCCCAGAGCTGCGACTTGCTGTGACCCCCGGCCTCCCCCCCCCCCCGCCTAGTGCTCTGCCCCCCCCCTGTTTAGTGCAGTCCCCCCCCTGTGCTCTGTGCCCCCCCGTGCTCTGTGCCCCCCCCTGCGCTATGTGCTTTGCCCCCTGTGCTCTGTGCTGTGCCCCTCTGCACTCTGTGCTTTGGGCCGTGTGCTAACCGCCGTGCGTGTGTGTGGCTCTGATTTGGGCCGTGTGCCCGCCGCCGTGCGGGTGCGTGGCTCTGGTTTGTGCCGTGTGCTCGCCACCGTGTGTGGCTCTGACTTGTGCCGTGTGCTCGCCGCCGTGTGTGGCTCTGACTTGTGCCGTGTGCTCGCCGCCGTGTGTGGCTCTGACTTGTGCCGTGTGCTCGCCGCCGTGTGCGTGGCTCTGATTTGTGCAGTTTACTCGCCGCCGAGCGTGTGTGTGGCTCTGGTTTGTGCCGTGTACCCGCCGCCGTGCGGGTGCGTGGCTCTGATTTGCGCCGTGTGCTCGCCGCCGTGCGTGTGTGTGGCTCTGATTTGGGCCGTGTGCCCGCCGCCGTGTGTGTGTGTGGCTCTGGTTGGTGCCATGTGCTCGCCGCCGTGCGTGTGTGTGGCTCTGATTTGTGCCGTGTGCTCGCCGCCGTGCGGGTGCGTGGCTCTGATCTGTGCCGTGTGCTCGCCGCCGTGCGTGTGTGTGGCTCTGATTTGTGCCGTGTGCTCGCCGCCGTGCGGGTGCGTGGCTCTGATCTGTGCCGTGTGCTCTCCGCCGTGCGTGTGTGAGGCTCTGATTTGTGCCGTGTGCTCGCCGCCGTGCGGGTGCGTGGCTCTGGTTTGTGCCGTGTGCTCGCCGCCGAGCGTGTGTGTGGCTCTGGTTTGTGCCGTGTGCTCGCCGCCTTGCGGGTGCGTGGCTCTGATCTGTGCCGTGTGCTCTCCGCCGTGCGGGTGCGTGGCTCTGGTTTGTGCCGTGTGCTCGCCGCCGTGCGTGTGTGTGGCTCTGGTTTGTGCCGTGTGCTTGCCGCCGTGCGTGGCTCTGATTTGTGCTGTGAGCTCGCCGCCGTGCGGGTACAGGAAGCTGACCTGTGCTGTGCTTTGTGATTCTGGAAGCAACATCCTCAATCACAAATAGAAGCCTTATTATGGCAGAGTCAAATGTGCCACCTATGGAGACTGCAATACATGATGCTGCAGAAGACATGGACTACACTATAGTGAAGAAGAGAGGGCGAGCAAACTCTGATAGCTCCAATGGTTCTTCCCCTCCATCGGTAGCAAAGACAAAGATGCAGAAGCACAAGGAAGACCAAGGCATCAAAACATCAAACCGCTTCGAGCCACTTGCTGATGCCGATGACTGCTCAGGGCCCAGGTTCCACGATGAAGAGACTGCACTCCCACCCAAAAAGATTCGCATACCACCGGTAATGGTTAGGAATATGAAGACCCACAAGGACCTTGTCGACATCCTCACCGAGCACTGCACTTCCCCGTTTGTAGTTAAACCACGGGCGAACCACGCAAAGATCACTATCACAACTGTGGACGACTACCGGAGCTTGACGGACTGCTTTGCAAAGCAGGGCATAGAATACTACACCTTCCCACTGACGCGCCTAAAGCCCCAGAAATTTGTAATTCGCGGCTTACCAGCAAACGCCTCCGTGGGGGAGATTTCCCACGACCTCGCGGAACATGGACTTCCAGTCAAGAGCGTAGCCCAATTGACATCCCCGGTGGACAAGACCAAGAAGTTCCCTTTGTTTATTGTCACACTGGCAGAAACCCCGGAGAGCCAGCCTGCAGATCTTACCAAGATTACCAAGCTTTGTAGCTGTGTGGTAACCACAGAAGCGCCAAAGGGCAGAAAAGGCCCAACCATGTGTTTCAACTGCCAACGGCTCGGGCATACCTCTGCATTTTGCCACCAGAAGCCACGCTGTGTGTGTTGTGGAGAGAACCACAACTCCAAGGAATGCCCACGAGACAGGAAGAAGGAGCCGGCGACATGTGCAAACTGCAAAGGCCCACACCCGGCAAGCTACCGTGGTTGCCCGTACCTCACAAAAGCAAAGTAAGAGGAACGAGAAAAGCGGACACCCCACCTGATGGAGCAGGCACCAAGGAAGACACCCACTTCAATACCAGCTTCCCCGCCTGGCGCCGGAGAGACAGAGGACCACAGAACACCTGATCCCAGACCTAGGCACGGCATCCACCCAGAGGATGCAAAACCCAGACGGACAGACCTACACGGAAACTCTCAGGACACCATCCACCAACCCCGTTGAGGCGGCCAACCCGGACCCCGCAGGCGGAACCGCAAGCCCAACAAGCTGGCTAGAGATCATCCTTAAAATAGCGAGCGCTATTGCGAGAATGGATATTCACCCCATTGTGACAATGATAGCGAATCTCATCCCGGCCCTTCTCAGGAGCACAGAAACTAACCACCATGGCAGCAACATCTAAACGCAGTTCTGTCATCGTGATGTGGAATGCAAATGGTATCAGCAAGAAGACAGATGAACTTCTTCACCTGATGGAATCGAGGAATGTATGCGCAGCTCTGCTCTCGGAGACCCACCTTCAAGGAAACCAAAAACTAAGCCTGGCAAACCACAGGGTATACCGTACCGACCGGGCAACAGGAGCCAGAGGTGGTGGGACAGCTGTGATTGTTAACACACGGGTCAGCCATAATGAGATTGCACTACCACCCCTCCGGAGTATTGAAGCCACTGGAGTACAGCTAAAGACTGCAACAGGACCACTGCGACTAATTGCCACCTACTGCCCCCCTAAGGTGAAGCTACATTTGGGAGACTTGGAAGCTCTGCTGGACTCCACTGTCCCAACCATCATCGGTGGAGACCTAAATGCCAAACACCGGTGCTGGAACTCAAGGACAGCAAACTCCAGAGGACAAGCTCTTCTTGCTTACTCAAAGGAGAGTGACTTTGTAGTGGCTGGCCCTACAGAACCCACCCACTACCCAGGCACTGCAAGCCACACACCGGATGTCCTGGACATTGTCTTACTGAAGAACGTGAAACATTCTGTCCAGTTGGAAACCCTGGCGGAACTGACCTCAGACCACAACCCAGTTACCATTACTGTTGGCGACGAGATGGAAACCCACCAGCAAACACCCAGGTACAACTTCACCAGGGCGAACTGGAGCCTGTACAAAGAAGAGATGAGCAACATCACAAACCCCCGCCCCTTGGACACCAACGGAGACATTGATGATGCTGTTAACACCTTTACTACCGCAGTCCAACATGCAATAGAGCACAGCGTCCCGAAACAGATGCCCAAACGCTGCTCCATCTACGACCTACCGAGCGGGATCAAGCAAGCGATTGCTGAGAAAAACAGGGCCCGACGCCAGTGGCAGAAGTTCCGCACACCTGACCTTCTGGTAAAGTACAACTCACTTGCCAGACTACTGCGACAGCAAATCAGCCAACACCGGGGGGAGAGGTGGGAGGCCGCAGCAGCCAAGCTGAAGGAATCCGACAACTCTGTTTGGAGAATGACCCGACGCCTGACCGGGAAGAAGGAGCCTAATCCACCTATCCAGGGCCAGACCCACCTGGCATGTAGCAACAAGGACAAGGCAGAGGTTCTCGCTGACACACTGGAGACAACTTTTAGGCCTAACCAAGCCAGCAAAATAGCACGGGAAGTTGAGCAAGGAGTTAACAGGCATCTTACCGAGCACCTACCAGAAACCGAAGCGGAAACCCTTGAAGGATGCACCAGGACTGAGATAACGCAACTTGCAGAAAAGCTGGCAAATGGCAAAGCACCAGGAAGTGACGGAATTACCAACCTGGCCATCAAGAAGCTTCCGCCGGCAGCCATGGAATGCCTCACAGAAATCTTCAATGCATGCATGCGGCTCCAGCACTTTCCTCAATCCTGGAAGGAAGCCAAGGTCATTGTATTTCCAAAGCCTGGAAAACCACTGAGGGATCCTGCAAACTACCGTCCGATAAGCCTGCTCTCTGGACTGTCGAAACTCCTGGAGAAAGTTATTCTTACGCGCCTCCGCCACTTTGCCTCTGGTAAAAACATTCTACTAAAGGAGCAATTTGGATTCCGGAAGGACCACTCAACCAACCATCAGCTGCTGCGAGTCGTTGACATAATAAGCCATGGATTCAACATCCACAAATCAACTGGAGTTGTCTCCTTGGACGTGGCCAAAGCATTTGACAGAGTTTGGCATGAAGGACTACTGCACAAAATGATCAACCTGAAATTCCCAAACTACCTGATTAAGCTGACTGCAAGCTACTTGCGGGAGCGCACATTCCACGTGGCTGTGCGGGAAGAGCTCTCAACAACACGCCCCATCCGCGCTGGCGTGCCACAGGGATCAGTCCTGGGACCTTTCCTGTTCAACCTCTTCATGAATGACATCCCCACAGACCTCCACAAGACTCAACTGGCACTCTACGCAGACGATGTGGCAGTCATCTCCCAGTCCTTCAGAGAGAAAGAAGTAGCTAAGAACATCCAGAAAGCACTAGACATGCTATCAACATGGTACAGCGACTGGCAAGTAGGACTGAACTCCAGCAAGACTACAGCTACACTGTTTACCAAAAAGAGGTTCAAGGCACACCCTAGGTGGATCAAGGCTCTTACCTAGGTGTAATCCTAGATAGCAAACTAAGATGGAGAAACCACATTGAGAAGATTCAACAGAAGGCAACAACCAAGCTGGCAGCACTGTACCCTCTGCTGAAGACAAGGACCATGCCCATCAAGAGCAAAGTCAATGTGATCAAGGCGATCATTAGACCCACAATGACATACGCCTCCCCGGTGTGGAGTGGTTGCCACCAACATCAAAGATCATCTCTCCAAAAATTACAGAACAAGGTGCTGCGGATTGCGTCCAACGCTCCACTTCCTACAAGAATAACAGACCTTCATAGGGAACTGGGCATCGAGATGTTAGATGAACATCTAAAGAAGCTCAACAAGAAATTCTACAAGGAACTGGACCAGAACTCAAACCCGCTGATCAAGAAGCTTGCTGCGATCTCTGCAAACCCATTTGACCGCTACCCACGACCCATCACAGCGCTGACCCTGTGAAACCAACTCAACTGTGGCAAGTAACACAGATCAAGAAGCTTCCTAAAGAGTGCGACAATGCACTCAACAAGAGAACTTGGAGTAATGAGGCTCAAGCCTCGGTATCCAATATCACCACTGACAGATTTAATCTGTCAGTCAGAACAGAACGGTCAGTTTTTTCTTTATTAGTTCCTGATCGGAGACGCGCACTGACACAGCAGCACAGGATGGCCCGGACCAAGCAGACAGCCCGGAAATCCACCGGAGGGAAGGCTCCCCGTAAGCAGCTAGCGACCAAGGCTGCGAGAAAGAGCGCTCCGGCCACCGGCGGAGTGAAGAAGCCTCACCGTTACCGGCCTGGTACTGTGGCTCTCAGGGAGATCCGCCGCTACCAGAAGTCCACCGAGCTGCTCATCCGCAAGCTGCCCTTCCAGCGCCTGGTCTGGGAGATCGCCCAGGACTTCAAGACTGACCTGCGCTTCCAGAGCTCGGCTGTCATGGCTCTGCAGGAGGCCAGCGAGGCTTATCTGGTGGGGCTCTTCGAGGACACCAACCTGTGCGCTATCCACGCCAAGAGGGTCACCATCATGCCCAAGGACATCCAGCTGGCCCGCAGGATCAGAGGGGAGAGAGCTTAGGCCGGCTGCACCCTGACTTCGTTTACACCCGAAAAACAAAGGCTCTTTTAAGAGCCACCACATTTTCAATGAAATTGCCTGATCAATATTAACACACAGATACTGATCTCAATATAGAGAATTAAAGAAGTGTGTTATCCTTGTACCAACATATGTACTTGATGTGTGACAATATAGATAAACGCACCTTCAATATTTGTGTATTCTTTGTCATGTGATATATAGACTTGCATGCAGTCACCATTTCATGCTGTATATGGGTGCACGTAAAGACAAACCTGTAAATGTCCCCCCTCCCATGTGCCACTGGTGATCAAACTGAAGTGTTATGGAATAGCGTGTGCTTGATGCTTTCAATGTGATGTAAACACTTTTTTTAATAACATGGTGATAAATACGTTTTTCTGATGTAAACTACACTTTTTTAATTTTATATAAACCGTGTATGTGAATATTATGTAGACACAAAACAAAACCATAATGTAACTAATATGTCAGTTTGTCTGAGAAAAAATGTATTCGTGAAATAGGTTAGGGACTACAAACTTACACATGCAGCTTACAGTGCTCGCAGTATCTATTCATATACACTTGTGCTCTGGCAGTGTAACACAAACCCCTGCATGGGATAAGTTGGAGAAACATTCCCAGTTACACATTATGTGCACAGCTCTCTATGTGGGGTTGTGGTGGCTCTTAAAAGAGCCTTTGTGTTTGTAAGAGACTGAAGTTCTCGGTCTCACTTCTTAGGAGCTGCCGCCCTCTTGGGCTTTGCTGCTTTGGGCTTTGCTGCCTTGGCCTTAGCTGGACTCTTAGCAGTTTTTGGCTTCGCAGCCTTTTTAGCCGCCGGGCTCTTCACAGCCTTCCTGGGCTTGGCAGCTTTAGACTTCTTCGGGCTTTTTGCTGGCTTCTTGGTGGCCGCCGGTTTCTTGACCTTTTTGGGGCTTTTCTTCACTCCCGCCGGAGCCTTTTTGGGTTTCTTGGGGGACTTGGCGGATTTCTTTGCCACTGGCTTCTTGGGTTTCCCCGCTTCCTTTTTCTTGGCCGCCTTCTCCTTGCTCTCGAGCTGCTTCTTATTCAGCTTGAACGATCCGGAGGCTCCGCTCCCTTTCAGCTGGATCAGGGTTTCCTTGCTCACCAAGCCCTTGAGAGCCAGCTTCAGGCGGCTGTTATTCTTCTCCACATCGTAGCCTCCTGCAGCCAGAGCCTTCTTCAGAGCAGACAGGGAGACCCCGCTGCGCTCCTTAGAGGCGGACACAGCTCTCACTATCAGATCGGACACGCTGGGACCTGACTTTGCTGGGCGGCTTTTCGAGGCTCCGGCCGCTTTCTTCGGCTGCTTCTTCTTGGCGGCGCTTTCAGCTGGAGGAGGAGGAGCAGGAGCGGTCTCGGCCATTGCAGCTGCAGGTAAAATCCCCCAACACACTGACAGAAAGTTATACTGGGGGCGGGGACCTGCCGGGACTTATATAGAGAGCCTGCTGCTCTGTGATTGGTTAGTTATCGGAGTGAGCTTCTCTTTCATTGGGTATAATCACTAAACCCCGCCCCTGACTCTCATCCTCCCGGATCACAAACACTGCTCTGACTTTGTGTTTCTGAGGCTGCAAGAAAAGGGCATTTTATCCCCTAATTATTACTAACATCCCCCCTTCTTGCATGCAATTTGTAAGGAATTATATTCTCTTCACTGCAGTATCATTTTTCTGCTGGGAAAGTACAAACACAATTAGGAATAATGGGTGAAAGTTCGGCTCTGTAGCCCGGGATTTGCCAGATTTCATTCATATCTGTCTATTTCTGTCACTTTTACTTTGCTCAGACTAAATGTGCAACCTCCATCCTCATACAGTGACACTAAGGACATATTATTCTACAGTATCAGTTTAAAATAATGTGCATATAAATATATAAACATGGTCTGGCGATTCACTATATATGTACAAGTAGCACAATAATTCCTGTGCAGTGTACATTGCTATTTCATGTTGTTCCATTTCCCCAGTACTAAGCTCTGTATTATTCCATTGTCAGTTATGAATATTGGTTATTAAATGGGAGATTCGAAAAGTTTTGTATTCCATCTGTTCTGCAAATGAATAGTTTATAATGATATGTATGTAACATTATGTTTTCTAAAAACAATCATAGTAACATACACATCATGTGAATGACAGTAAATATATTTTAATAATGTAATAATCAAACAACTATTTTGTTTAAGCTTTATAATACAATTGGGAAGTGTTAAAAATATGTTTATTTGTCGGTTACAAAAAATGTGTATGTGATATTAATGGAAGATTAGGTTATTAATCACCCTGTGTGTTACATAACTATGTAATGTCACTATTAGCACTATGTATAGGAACTGACATGTTTTGTGACCATTGTCACCAGAGACCAGAACTTTTAACATCTTTACATCAGGATCACTATCACCAGAAAATAATAATAATAATAATAGTACGTTCTTGTATAGCGCTGCTAGTTTTATGTAGCACTTTACAGGGACATTTTGCAGACACAGTCCCTGCCCCGTGGAGCTTACAATCTATTTTGTTGGAGCCAGAGACACAGGGAGATAAAGTGACTTGCCCAAGGTCACAAGTAGTTGACACTAGGAGTTGAACCAGGCTTCAAACTCACTCTCAATGCCAGTGTGTTTTACTCCGTGTTTACTCACTGAGCCACTCCTTCTCCCGAATGACACACTAGTTGAATAAACAAAAGTTTATTCTGGCAAGCCAGAAAACACACAACATACATGTGACGGTTGGGGTAGCCAGCCTCACATAATAAGGTAAAGCCTGGCTTCTCTCAGCTGTGTCTCCGTAAAACTCCCACTTGCTCCGCTGACCGGGCTTCTCTGGCGCTTCTCAGCTGAGATCAGTGCTTGTGTATGCTCTTTAACACAAAGCACTTTATAAAAGCCTGCCAGCGCGTCTCCGATCGCCTCCATAGGTTGTCTGGTTCCCTACACCGGCCTCACTCCTTACATAGCCCCTGCTGGATATCCTTAACATGGAGCAAGGGCCCTTGACCAATCACAACATGTATTGTGACGTTGCCGCCAAACACAGGATGAGCACTCGCCCTGCTGCACAAATGGGGGAAGGGGATCAGCTTAAGTGCTCAAGACCAACCCTGCAATAGGTCCCCCGGTCAGCCCCAAATATCCCGCTGGGAAGGCGCCACCAGGTCTGCGGGAAACAATTGGCTCTAGCCCAGTGAAAGCCGGACCCCGAACCTTACTTCTAGCCCTTTCCTGCTCACCATTTTTTTTCACCATGAGCCTTAATGGTCCCCAGGCCTGAGCCTGGGGTGGGCATGCTTTCCCCCGATGGGGAACAATGACAGCCCTTGTGCTTTCTTCTCCTCCCAGCACAAGACTGACTAAATGTGATACTGTGAGGATTCGCTGTTCTGCTGCTCCTGCCCCTTTAACCCTCACTTGCCCATTGGACTACCATAACACTCAAGAGTGGCAAACTGGGGTGGAACGTACGCACGGTGCGCGGGTTCTGTGCAGTCCCCTTCGGTCTCTGGGCATGGAGCGCGTTATTGCTCCTCCTGTCTTGATGCGCAGCGCGCATGCATGGTACACGGTCTTCCCTGTGGTCTGCGGTCTCCGCCCCTCTGACCCGCCTCCGTCCTGGCATCACCCCTATGCAGCGCGGTTACGCCAATCACTCCGCCTCTACCTCAGCGGGTCCTGCCTCTGGTACCCGGCCCTGTCCTGATATCACTGTTATGCGGCGCAGTTGCGCCCCTCCTCTATCTCCATGGGTCTCCCCTCTGGTTTCCGCCCTCATGGCGGTGCGGGTGTCGTGGCGCACAATGACAGTGCGTGACCAGGTCACCTACGGGTTTTGTGGGGGGCATGCACAAATTCTGACGCGGTAGCTATTGGCTGTGTAATAGGACACACCTGCATGATCCAGCAGCCTATCCTGTCCGCACGTCTGCTTCCTGGTTGCCTCCCATTGGTGGGAGGTCCTATAAATATGCTCTCAGAGCTCCCAGTCATTGCCGAGCATAACCTCTGTTTGTGTGACGCTGCACTCATCACCTAGTTCCTGTCTGCCTGAACCCTGCTGCCTGACCCTGCATGGATACTACTCTGTGATGCTCTCCTGCACTGACCTTGGATTTGGAACCACGGCGACGCCACTCTCTCCTGCACTGACCCTTGCTTGGCTCCACGACTACTCTACGCTCTACAACCCTGACCCTGGCTACGTACCCCAACAATCCGCTGCTCTATACTCCAAGATTCACAAGTACCTCACTTACTCTGTCTTCTGTTACCCTGATCGGGCCTGTACGACTGTCCTATACTCTAGATGTGCCCTCGTGGTTGTGGTTGGCATTCTATACAAATCCCTACCTCAGCCCCACGGTCACGCCTCGTTTGTAGTGAGCTACGGGTTACACATACTCCCACTTGGAAGTCTCTGCAAGGGGCGGGCTCATGGACTGTACCCATCTTGGATAGGCTTACACAGGCCATGAGTCACCACCTTACTTCCTTCACTGGGGGGTCACTGGCTCATAGATTAACCTGTTAGTGCTCTGAACATAATAGGGACTTACATAATAGATACACTATGTGGGAAAGAGAGGTATTATGGGACATACCCTCTTACACTGGATAGGGGTAGTTTGGGCAGTTAACACGTAGGTGGCCCAGCCAGTTACACAAGGAGCACTGGCCCTCGTGGGCAACCTCCATCGGCTCTACTTCAACACCCCGGGTTTTTGACTTCTTCCCCCCTGGTTTGGTGGCCTGGGGAGGGTGAGCTACCTTAGGTCTTTTGACCGCCAGCACTGGAGTAAGGGTAAGGAAACGCTTTTCCAACTGTGGCCGTGTGGCCACTGTCACGATGGACGGAACGTATCAACAATTTTATATTTTAGGGAAATAGATTGAGCACACAAGTTGAGCAAAATAAACTGACATTTATTTCCTTAATAGACAGACACACGACAACCTTAGAATATACTTGACAAAACACTTACTGAGGAAGAGAATGGGATAGAATGTCCAGAAGTAAAACAAAGCACCAGAATATTGTCTTTTAAAATGCTGTCCTTTTGCAAGGGGCGTAAATTGCCAGCCCCATAAGTCTGTGAATATTGCAAAGTTCTTTCTGGTCCACTGGGGTTCGTTAGATAACCCCCAGCACTAACGGAATCCTGAAGAAGAGTTATGTCCTTGGTTCTGATGTAATTAACTTGTTGCGTTAGGGAATCGTTGCTGCTGCTCTTATCCGCTTGTAGAAGCAAAGTGGAAATTTGTTCACATTGTAAAAGGGAAACGAAAGACAACGGGGATAGCTTAGGGAGCATGTATATAGGGTCGGCTATCATATCTATAACATACCCGCCCAATCCCCTTCGTGGGAACCTCCATCCCACCAATCTCCATCTTGCCCCCAGTTTGCAGAGTGGGCACTACAGGGATTTCCAGTTGATACAGCGCCTGTGCAACTCTGACACCTGGGCTGCTTACCATATGAGTGCTCCCCTTTTTACCTGGCTTCTCCCAGGCTAGGAGTTGGACCCAAGGTGTGAACTAGCCCAGGTGACTAACAGGATCTCCTGGTCAGCGAGCATCCCGGCTAATTCACACTTTGCGGCTCTGGGGCTTTCATCTGCAACACTTCCCTAGACCCATAGGCATGGCCCTAACAGGGGGTCTCTGAAGTTTGCAGAAGGAAGTGCCCCCAGCTCATCGGTGTAAAACATGTGGTTACTGGTTGCATTGCAAAGGCAAGTAGAAAAAGCCTCATCCTGCCTGTACATTTAAAACTGCAGCCAGAAAGGCACTTTATCAAAAATATATGTTCTATTTGTCCTAAAGTCATCACTGGAGTTATCGGCATTCGGCCGTGCCTGGGATGTCTGCCAAGAAGTAGGCAAGCCAGGTGACAGTGCGAAGGCTCCCCTTTGACCTCCACCGGGGCTAGGTAAGCCCTTTCAGCACAAGGCTGTTCAGTGGGACGGCGGCATTCACTTTCTGTAGCCCATCGCTGGGAGTTCTGGAGAGCCGGATCCTGCCTGATGTCCTTGGAGAAGCAAGGCAGGGAAGCTCAGTGTAGCAGGCGGGACGCTGATGTGGTAGTGGTTGTGGCCACTATTTGTGGGGCTAAGCACCCGGAGACCGAGACCCTGAAGACTATCTCAGAGGCGGACCTCAACCCTCCAGGGCTTTCCCCAGTTGCCATTCCTACTATGGCGTATAATTGTGAGGCTCTGTTTGCCATGGTGGGTCAAGGCGCAATGGCAGACAATCACCTACAGTTAACCTAAATACTGAGAGACCTTGTCAGACCTTCTCCTGCCCTATCCCAGACCCCGAAATGAGGCCCCAGTACCTACCCTTGGTTTGTATCCTGACCTCCTGGACTCCCCGACCCCTTCACCTCAGTTTGCGGATTCCGACCTACCTCCCAGCTCTGGATCCCAGGCTCTCGGTACAACCTATCTTCTTGAACCTCCCTTCTCGTCTGGCGAGTATCTTACTTTATCTTATACTCCCAGACGGTTCCAGATGCCTATTTTCCACTTTCCAGGTGTGTCCCCGTAGCTGTGGGTGCAGTTTGTTACCCATCTCACCTCAGTCCATGGTGAGCTCAGTGTAACATTATGCTCAGCCCCACAGACATGGACCCCGAAGAGGTTGAGCAACCAAGCCCCATGCAGCGACTTCTCCAGCTAGAGGCGCAGCTTGCCTCCATGACACAGGAGCTCTCTAGACTCTCCTTATTGCAGCCTTCCCCAGGCTCCTCTGCCATGGCAACTGTAGCGTTTCCCTCCCCGGTTCTTCCCGTGGCTGTGGATCCTTATCTCCCGGCTCCCAACCGCTATGCAGGGGATCCCCACAAGTGCAGAGGGTTTCTTAATCAGTGCGAGATGCAATTTGAATTATCACCTTTGTGCTTCCCCACTGCTCGTTCAAAGGTGGCCTATATTATGTCTCTCTTGAATGGAAAGGCCCTAGCCTGGGCATCCCCCATCTGGGAGCGGGAGCCTACCATGACACATGACTATTCTCGCTTTCTTCGAGAATTCAGGCAAGTATTCGATACGCCTGGTCGTCAAATTACGGCAGATTCGTCTCTCTTCCATATTCCCCAGGGTACTCGTCCTGTCGCCGAGTATGCTTTGGACTTCCGGACTATCGCGGCGGAGACCTCCTGGAATGATGGCTCACTATCAGCAGCCTTTTGGCAGGGTCTGTCGGATGCCATCAAGGACCAGCTGGCCACTATGGAGAGACCCACCAGATTGGAGGATCTCATTGCGGTCTGCATCCGCGTGGACCAGCGGCTACGAGAGAGGAGACTTGAACGCGCTCTTCCTCGTATCAACTCCTCCCGATCTTCCAGCCGCAGTCTCATCCATCACGTCCCCTAACCCATGTATGAGCCTGAACCTATGCAGCTCGGAGGTCATCGTCTATCCGGGTCTGAGAGACAGCGCCGACGAGATGGTGGACTGTGCCATTACATCGGTCATCTGCTGGTAAGCTGTCCTCTGCGACCGGGAAACGCCAGGACCCAATAAGGTATGAGAGGGTCTCGTTGGGTATAATCTCTTCCCCTCTTTCTTCTTCTAAAGTACTTCCCAATCGTATAATGCTGCCTATTTCTCTGGCCTGGAATAACTCCCTGATCCCCGCCTCTGCATTTATAAATTCTGGGTCTCAGGGGAAATTTATTGATCGGAGTTTTGTCTATAGGAATGGGATTCTCTTTCGATCTAAGGCTGTTCCAGTTGGTCTGGAGGCCATAGACGGCGTCCACTCCAACCAGCCTTTATTTATCTGGAGACTTGTTCTCTATCCCTTCCCACGGAGGACGGTCACCAAGAGACGATTATCTTGGACGTGATCCATACTCCATCGGTAGATGTAATTCTAGGTCTCCCCTGGCTGCAACTTCATAACCCACAATTAGATTGGGTTGGTAAGGAGCCCATACGATGGAGCCCCCAGTGTCTTAAGACCTTTCTTCCCCCCAAACGGACGTTAGTCGGAGTGGAATTACCCGCAGAGTATAAAACTTCCCTTCCAACGGTCTACTGGGACCTGGCGGACGTTTTTGATAAGGTCCGTTCTGAAGTGTTACCTCCCCATAGAGACTTTGACTGTCCTATTGAGCTTCTTCCCGGTGCTACCTTACCCAAGAGCCGTTCTTACCCCCTATCCATACCTGAGACCAAGGCCATGACCGAATATATCCAGGATAATTTGAGGAAGGGTTTCATCCGCAATTCTTCATCTCCAGCTGGAGCTGGATTTTTTTTGTTATGAAAAAGGATGGTTCCTTGCGCCCCTGTATTTTTTTTTCTTCAACTTTGAGTTTATTGAAAGAGTTTTCAGTACATACAGTATCACAGTACACATCAAGTGAATCTCTCAAACATAACATTCCAGTGCGATACCAAAGTACTCTCCTGAGTACCTATGCAGTCTGAACCTTAACATAACTCCGGTTTTGCATTATGTGGTACAATTAGGGTGCTGCGCTATGGGGGAAATAAAATAAAAGTTAGGATAGGGTGGGGGAGATTGGGGGGGGGGGTGATGACCCTGCGGGCGCGGTCCTCTCCAGTTTTTAGAATAGAAAATAGTATTCAGATCACAATTTGCATCATCCCTCAGCTCTTGTCGACTTAGCTCTTAGGTCTCTTATTTCCTATTGCTTCCCTGTGTGTGCCCGAGTTGCCTACTGCAATGCTCCCGTCCTTCGAGTGAAAACGCATTTTGAACTATTATTGCCAGATTGTGGTGACCTCAATCCCCGGGATATCTGTTTGTTCCAACCAGTGCGACCAGACTTTTAGATATTTATCACCAGTGTCATTAACCAAACTCGTTAATTTCTCCACCTGGCATATGTACCACATTCGATTTTGAATCTTGGGGATATTTGGGATTTCGGGTTGTTTCCACATAGCTGCGATCTCGCACTGCGTTGCCGTTGAGAAATGTTCAACTAATTTATTACCAGTTTTAGAGAGACCCGGCCATGGTCTATTCAGGAGGAACAGCCACGGGTCCGGGGGAATTGTGAGGTCAAAAATCCTCTGGATCCAATTTCTAATTTCTTCCCAAATGGGTGAGATACGGGGGCAAGACCACAGCATGTGTAACAGGTCGGCCGATTCTCCACACTGTTTCGGACACAGCGGGGAGTATCCTGGCACAAACCTTGATCATTTCAGTGAGGTGAGGTACCATCTCATCAATACTTTATATGCGTTTTCCTTTAAAGTCGTGCAAATAGAACTTTTGGCTGCTGCCTCCAAAATGGCCGACCAGTCGTTTTCCTCCAGGGCTTCTCCCAGATCCGTCTCCCACTTAATTCTGTATGCTAGTTTTTGCTCCTGTTGTGTATTCCCAGAACCTACTATTTCTCCATAAATCTGCGATGTAAGTCCCCGCGTGTCTTTTTCTGTCAGACAGAGCTTTTCAAATGTAGTTAATGGCGGGTATGGCGTGTTCTTGTTAAAGTACGCCCTGAGCTGGAGGTATCGGAAAAATTCGGAATGTTGGATGTTTTTCTCAGATCTAATTTGTTCAAATGATTTAATTTTATTTGGTATCCCCTCCAGATCTCTAAGCCGATTATATCTATTTTGTTTCCAGATTTCTTAGGTGTGTTCTGACAGTCCTGGTGCAAAGTCGGGGTTACCCCAAAGCGGGGATATCAGCGAGTGTTTGGACGTTAGGGCATATTTAAATTTAGAGGCCTCCCAAATCGACAATGAGTTGATCATCGAGGAAAGCGGCCGGTCAGCCCATTTAATGGCTGTTTTAGGTAACCACAGCAGATTGTCTAACTCCAATGGGGAGCAAACCGATGTCTCCAGATCCACCCATCTTTTCAATGCTGGTTTGATCTGCCATTGTGTGAGTTGACACAATTGCGCCGCTTTGTAATAAGATACCAGGCAAGGTACCGCTAGTCCCCCTGTCCGAATTGTCTTTCTCATAATTGTCTTGTTTACTCTCGGCTTTTTTCCTCCCCATACAAAATTGGAGATTTCAGACTGGAGTGAGAGTATTTCCTTCAGTCTCAGTGGCACTGGCAGGTCTGAAAGAGGGTTAGGAATACGGGGGACGATTCATCTTTACGCTATGTATCCTACCAATCCAGGAGATCCTATATGGCATCCACTTTCTCAGATCCCTTTCAGCGTTCAAATCATTTGTTTGGATAATTTGCTTCTTAGAGGCCTTTATAGTTTTCGTGATATGAACTCCTAGGTATTTAATGTGTTTTGGTTGCCAATTGAAATTGAAGTTCAGACTGAGTAGTTTTTTCTGTTTCCTTTTGGAGGCTGATATTCAAGCCTCTGATTTGGTTTGATTAATTTTAAAGCCAGATATCCTATTAAATTTTCTAACAGGTCAAATAGGTTCGGCAGAGAGGTAAGGGGTTTGGAGACCATCAATAAGATGTCATCAGCATACAGGGCAACCTTGTGGGATTTCAAGTCTATATTAATCCCTGAGATATCCGGGTTGTTGCGGATCTGAGCTGCTAGTGGTTCCATACACAGGGTGAATAAAAGGGGAGATAATGGGCACCCCTGACGTGTACCGCTTTTAATTTGAAATGTGTTTGATGGGAATCCCTGGTGTGTGACCCTAGCAGCAGGGCCAGAGTATAACGCCATTAAAGCGCCACTCACCTTATCCCCAAAGCCAAATGCCCCAAGCGTTTTTTTGTAGGTAAGGCCAGTCAATCCTGTCAAAAGCTTTTTCTGCATCCAGACTCAACATCATAACTGGTATTTTCTTATTTTTTTTCAACTTTAAATTTTTATTGGAAAGTACAAATACAGCCAATGATCCACAGCCCATTATTACATTTCCAGTTTTGTCAAACACATATAGTGACGCCTTGAAGACATATCCACTTAACACTTTACAAACAAGACCAGACGAACTAGACAAGGGAACAGGGATAGAGGCTAGGGGGGGTGCGGGGAGGGAGGTGGTAGGTTGCCATGCTCTGGAGTAGGTATGTAGGTATCTCTTGTTAATTTTTTTTAGGTATTCGCTAAGGAATTTTACTGGGACAGGTTCTTCTGGGGTTTCTCTCTTTCAATTGTTTTTCCCAATTCTATGACTACAGGGAGGTCTGCTAGTTGTGCGTCGCTAAGTCATGTTGTCTAATCTGTCCTTGAAGGAGAACTCACCTATTTTTATTAGTGCAAGATTGAGGAGGCCTCCACTCCTGGGATGTCTACCTGGGTCAACCATGGGTCCCAGACTTTTAGAAAATTTGTGCCGGAGTCATTAACTAAACTCGTTAATTGTTCCATCCGGCAAACATGCCAAATTCTATTTTTGATCTTAGGGATAATTGGTCTCTCCTGCTGTTTCCATAATGCTGCGATCTCACATCTTGTGGCAGTAGCAAAATGCGCGATTAATTTATGCGACGCATTTGACAGACCCTGGATTCGCCTGCCCAATAGGAACAGCCACGGGTCCAGGGTGATCTCCAAATCGAGAATCCGCTGAATCCAATCTCTGATTTGTTCCCAAATAGGGGCCACCTTAGTGCAAGACCACAGCATATGTCGGAGGTCAGCTGCTTCCCCACACTGTTTAGGGCAGAGAGGGGAGTAGCCTTTTACAAATTTCACTAAGCGCGTCGGAGTGTAATACCACCTCATAAGGACTTTATATGCGTTCTCCTTTAATGTGGTGCAGATTGAGCTTTTTGCCACCGCCTGAATAATTCTGTCCCATTCGTGGTCCTCTAAAGTCTCTCCTAGGTCTGACTCCCAGTGTCTCATGTAACTCAGTCTATTGTCAATGGGCGACTTCTGGCAGATCACTTCCCTGTACATTCTGGACGTGAGTCCCCTTGTGTCCGTATCTCTGGAACACAGCTGCTCAAATGGTATTTTCTTATTATTGGCTATCTCTAGCAGATCAATGATTCGTCGGGTGTTGTCCGCAGCTTGTCTACCCTTAATAAAGCCGACTTGATCTGGATGTATGTCTGGGCAGGATGTGACTCAATCTATTGGCTATTAGTTTGGCGTATATTTTAACATCAGTATTAATGAGGGAGATTGGGCGATAACTTTTGCAATCTTGCCGATCTTTTCCTTCTTTATAAATCACTGAGATAGACGCTTGGAGCATCTGCTCCGGGATCGGGGCTCCTGCCAATACGGCATTAAACATTCGGAGCAGCCATGGGGCTAGGTTCTTAATGAACTTCTTATAATACAGCCCTGTGTAGCCATCAGGGCCTGGGGCCTCAGAAGGCTTGAGGTCAGTTATGACTTGGGAAAGTTCCTCTATCGTGAACTCCGCTTCCAACACCCCTCTGTCCACCTCATCTAGCCCCGTCAGTTTGGCGCTTGCCAGAAAATCTTCTGCGGCCCGTGTGGCTTTGATATTATGTGCCACTTTCTCTCCATTATATAAGTTTTCGTAGAAAGATTTGAATACTTCCTCTATGTTTTTCGAATTTGATGTAGAGGCTCCAGTTTTTAAGCGAATCGCCTGTATGTTATAATTTGAGTGTTTGGTTTGTAATTTGCGCGCTAGCATAGTATCTGGCCTGTTTGCCTTTTCATAGTATTTCCTCTTTGACCAACTCAATGATTTGTCTGCCTGTGAGGTCAGCAGAAGATTAAGTTCAATGTTGGTGTTCTGTATTTCAGTTAATGTCTGCGGGTCAGATCGTTTTTTATGCCTTGCTGTGAGGGCATGCAGTTTATTTTGGAGCGTTACCAATTTGGTGTTTCTCTCTCGTTTTCTGCGAGCTGCTATACCAATTAATGTGCCCCTTATGGTTGCCTTACGGGCTTCCCAAAGGGTAAAGTATGATTTTACTGAACCATGATTTATCTTAAAGAATTGGTTGATTTCCTCCCTCACTGCTCCGCAGATATCTGGAGTTTTTAACAGTGACTCATTAAGCTTCCAATTTGCACCAGGTCTATCAGAATGAATTTGAGTGCACCGTAGCTCTATAGGTGCATGGTCAGCCCATGAAATATCATGGATCCTTGTAGAGGAGACCAAGGGGACCAGTCTACTAGAGATGAAGAAATAGTAAATTCTACTATATGCATCATGAGGATGGGAATAGAAGGTGTAATTTCTCTCTGTGGGATATAACTCCCTCCAGATATCAGTCAGCTGATTTTTCTTAAGTCCCTTCTTTAGAGCCTCCAGAGCCCTTCGCTGCCCACTCCTAGGTGTGCCTGACCTATCTAGGTTTGGGTTCATCGTGAGATTTAAGTCACCTGCTAGGATAATGTTGCCTTTGGCTACTTGGGACAGTTTTTGGAAGAAATCTCTGAAGAAATCATGACTTTGCTCACAAGGAGCTTATAGCGTCGCCAGGGTTATCGGTTGTTCGTGGATAATTCCCACGACAATCAGGAATCTGCCTGCACTATCCCTCCTGAGTGTCTGCATTGTAAAGGGTACGCTATTATCAAAGAGGATCCCTACCCCTCTCTTTTTCTCTGTGGCAGACGCTAGGTAGAATTGTTTGTAGTGGTTATCTAAATATTTAGGGGAGCTACTGGTACTGAAGTGGGTTTCCTGTAAGAGGAGCATGTCTGCTTTTTTCCTTTTGTAATCTATGAATGCGGCCTTCCTTTTTATGGGGCTATTAAAGCCGTTGACGTTGTTAGATATAATATTTAACGCCATTCAAATTGTATGTGTACGCATCGTGATCTGTACAAAATGGATGGCCTTGGAGTGAACATTGAGGGTCTCGGCTGGAGTAGTTGTCGGTGATCTTTTATCATAGGGGTTCCGCGCCCCGGTATGGCGGGGTGGCCTGGGGAGGGGGGTAAGGGAGGGAGCGTGGAAACGCGCAAAAAGAATAATACAAATGGAAAGAGCCCTGTCTGGGGTGAGCCAGAGGCGAGCCCCATCACGGGCATCCCCGGACTCCCAGTCCCACCGCCCACTGTAGAGATAAAGAAAATGTAAAATAAGACAACATTAGGCTATCTCTTGAACTAGACAGCAAACAATTTGGGTATTTCTGGCATAAGCAACCCTTTAGGCCCTTTCATCTGAGGGGTGTTCAGTATAGGGAGTTCTCCCCCCCTCCCCCGCCCCCCCCCGGGCCCCGACTGGAACGGGACATGATGATGAAGATTGAGGGACCCTCCGGGTATCCTCCCTCTGCCCGCTGCACACGGCCTGCCCAGCTACCACCCGTGGGATCCCCGGGGGGCGACGGGGATCAGGTCATCAATCTGGCCCCTCCCACCCCTCTGAGTCCAGTCGTCTTTCCCTCTGCAGTCCCCGGTAGTTCCCTCCTCCCGGCCACGCGCCTCTGTCTTCCCCGTGAAGGCCGCCGCCCCTCTGTGGAGGGTGTAATCCTCCTGTTGCTGCGGTGGAGGAATAATGGTTCCGTGTGCG
>WSYH01009324.1:0-26296 GCA_036426205.1 Ascaphus truei | reverse complement strand
ACCCCTGCTGTGTTAATTCGATGGGCCTTTAGTCTCTGCAGAAATGTCATTGAAATGTTTGCAGCATGTTACCAGCATGTACCTGGATCTTGTTGGTGATATCCCCAGATTTTCCAAGGCAAGTTTAAGGCAAGTTTTAGAATACTTGGTGCACCTGTATGTCCATGTCTGTCCTCTCTGTAGCACTATTATGTGCATTGTGATCCGGTCGCACAAAGGTCACCCCCATCTGGCTCTTTGGGGCTCATTGGGGCTGGCCAGGTCATACTCTTTCAATGATACACTTTATATTAAGTCAGATTTACTATTTCCTTTTAGATTAATACTTGTTCCCTATTACAGTATACAGCACTATTGGGTACCAATGAGTAAGGAGGATCAAGAAAAGACTGCCTTTGTCTTTCCCTTAGGCTTCTATCAATTTACACGTATGCCTCAATGTATCTGTTGAGTGCCAGCCACCTTCCAGCGTCTAATGGAAAAGACGATAGGGGACATGAACCCTTGAGAGTGTTTAGTTTACCTAGACGATATTACCATTTTTGGAAAGACGTTGGAAAAGCATGAAGGTCGGCTACTGAAAGTACTGGACCTCCTTGGAAAAGAAGGACTGAAGTTGTCACTTGACAAGTGTTTGTTCTGTCACAACTCGGTGACCTACGTGGGACACATTGTGTCAGCTAAGGGAATCGCAGCAGATCCAGCCAAAGTAGAAGCTATTGTAAATTGGCCTTGCCCAGAAAATGTTATGGAGCTAAGCTTGTTTCTCGGCTTCTGTGCGTACTATCATCGTTTTGTGGAGAACTACTCCCATAGGGCCAAGCCGTTCAACAACCTCCTGAACATATACCCCGAAGATACTGGGCGAAATGTCACCTCGGCCTGACAGCCGTTTGGTGATAAGTGGACACCTGAATGTGAACGAGCCTTCCTGGTCCTGAAGAGAAGCCTAACTGAAGCACCAGAGCAGCCCTACGTTCTACATGTGGATGCCAGTCTCAATGGACTAGGTGAAGTACTGCATCAGAAACATCCAGAAGGACTGCGGCCAATGGCCTATGTCAGCCGTAGCCTGACTCCCAGTGAACAAAACTACCCAGTGCACAAATTAGAGTTTCTGACTCTCAAATGGGCAGTCATGGATAAACTCCATGATTACCTCTACGGAGTCGCCATTGAAGTGAGGACGGACAATAATCCCCTCACTTACATCCTGACATCAGCCAAGCTGGATGCTTCCGGTCACCAATGGCTGGCATCGCTGTCCAATTACAACTTCACCATAAAGTATAAGTCAGGGTCCCTGAACATTGGAGCTGATGCCTATCTCGAACACCAGGATTAAGTGCAACTCTGGATGACGATCAATGGGAAGAGATTCTGGGGCCAGGGATGCGAGCTATGTGCAGTACGGCTGCCATTATCAATGATCGAGTGGCCTTTTCAGAGTTACTAGTTGCGGATTCTTTGGGGATCATTTCAAAGCTATCCCTTCCGTTAACTGTGACCCCAGTGGGATGAACATCACACTGGATAAGATCATATCTTGGAAAGATATGGTCCAATATCAGAGCCGTGACCACACAGCCAGTGTCATCCATCAGGCCGTTCAGAAAAAACGGCTTTCCCTGTTAAAGCGCGCCCATAGTAACGTGGTCACCAGCCTTATGCGCAAAGCTGACAAGTTCGAGATAGACACTGTATTACTCTATAGGGTGGTGCGATACCACAATCACCCAGACAGATGACAACTGGTTCTCCCCAGGAACCTGTAACATATGGTCCTGAAGGCGCTACACGATGAGCATGGACATCTCGGTGTCGATAAAACGTTCGGACTCGTCCAATACCGGTTCTTCTAGCCGAAGATGCGCGAGGCAGCATTATCAATGATGCTACAGGTGCATTCAGCGCAAAACACTCCCGACCTGAGCAGCACCCATCTGAAGAGTTCAGGCCCTATGACTCAGTGTGCATGGACTTCCTGTGCATTGAGCCTGATACGCGAAGGATATGCAACGTGTTGGTCATCATGGACCATTACACACGATACGTTCAAGCCTTCCCGACTAAAGACCAGAAGGCCATTACGGTGGCCAAGATCCTCTTGAAGAAATATTTGATACATTATGGCCTACCCAATCGCTTGCATTCTGATCAAGGTCGGGACTTTGAGAGCAGTCTAATTCGGGAATTGATGAAAATTCTGGATATCACCATACCATCAAGAAGGCGACGCTCTGCCAGAGTGGTTTAAACGGACATTACTGGACATGCTGGGCATGTTAACTGAGGTGCAGAAGACAGAGTGGAGTCGGCATGTGGAGACTCTGGTACATGCATATAACTGCACTCGCCATGAGTCCAATGGCTTCTCCCCCTATTTCCTTATGTTCGGGTGAGAAGCCCGGCTGCCAGTGGATGTACTGCACCGACACACTTTATTCGAGCAAATACCCAGTATGTACCTGGCAGATACCTGGAATGCGCCGCTCCTCACCTCTGACAAGCCCCGTTGCGTTTGCCTTCCCAGCCTGGGTTCATGCCTGGCTGACGGGCGGCTGATCTGTTAAATGATAATGATTAGGATTTAATAGGCTGAAATGCTTCGCGTGTCTACCAGATGGCATAAATTCATGAATTGTAATGCAGTATATATATATATACTGTGCAGTATTGCAGCCAGCGGGAATAAAATGCTTCAATCCCTGCCTGGAAAATACCTCAATGCACTCGGGCAGAAAACAGTCACAAACCTCAATACACCCGGGTATACCCGAATTCGTGGGACTAGCCGAGCTCGAATAAAGTGTGTCGCCAGTGTAGTCTAAGGGTATCCACGGATGGAATACACAATTCAATAATTTCCAGTATGTAAAGAGACTTCAAGAAAGTCTACAACAAGCGTATCAACAGGCCAAAAAGTCTGCTGAAAAACTTAATGCTGGCAAGAAAAGGCGCTGTGACCATAAGGTCAAACACCGGGAAATTCGGCCTTGAGACATCGTGCTCCTCTGCAACTTGGGAATCCCGGGAAAGCATAAATTAGCTGATCGTTGGTGGGCTGGGGTCTACGAAGTTGAGTCACAGATGCCTGGCCTCCCGGTCTACCGCCTCAAAGACTCAGAGGGCCGGGAAAAGATATGGCACAGAAATCATCTGCTCCCCATCCCGCAAGTGTGAGATGATGAGCCTGAGATACCGGCTAATCCCCTGGATGGTGAGCCGAACACATCAGAGGTTTGTCTAGACACTGTAATTGACTTCACCTCTGAGAACCCCATGGAGGGACCCTCTCAAAGAGTCCCCCGAACTCAAGGGGCATCTCCCAGAGGAGCTGCGGGTAAAGGGCCTAATAGACAAGCACCTAATAGGGTGGCACCAAAGAGCCAGACTCTGGATCCACAGAGCCCGTGCTGTGTACAAGATTGTGCAGAGACATTACTCCCCTCAAGGGAAGAGGCTGAGCCTCAGAACTATTCTAGTTACTCTCCAGAGGGAGTGACTGAAACACAGCTCTGCCGGAGCCAAAGAGTTGGTAAGCCTCCAATGAGGATCACCTATGATCAAGTTGGGCACCCCATTATGAGGCTCAGCAGTGGGCCCGCTGAAAAGTGAGATCCGTCATAGTGATGTTCAGTGAACTGTACAATCTTATGTAGAGCTGATATGACGTTATAATTTGTATATATGTTAACTGCATTTTTATAATATAATTACTGCTGCGGCCGAGTTTATTCGAGCATTTGCCCGTTCTCGGCCGCAGCAGTAACCTGGCGCGCGCCGGAGGGTGCCGGGCGCGCGCCGAAGCAGCGGAAGAGCGCCCTCCGATCGGGGCGCTCTCCCTCCCGCTGCCGGGTCCGCCGGGTCCCCCGGAACCCCCTGCCGCCGTCCCCCACATCGCGGGACACAAGGGCTCCCTCGGGGAGCCCTGGACGCGCGTGCAGGGGGCGCTGGCACCCGATGACGCGTGACCGCGCATCGGTGACGCGCGGCACGCCGAGGGAGTGGGGCTAGCAAGCCGGGGCATCCCCCGGCTTGCGGAACTAGCCCTGCTCGGATTAAGTGTGTCGGTAGTGTATGTGTGATATTATTGAGTGACTCAGGATGTTGCGGGAGTGTGTAGGTGCCAGGGGTAGCATGCACACGCATCTGGCAAGTGCAGGGATCGCGGCTGTGAGGAGTTGCACCCAATCGATGGGCCAACGCAGTCACCAAAGTCCCACGGCATAGGAAGGGGCTAGCATCGCCATCCTGAATATAGATGCACTGGCGAGTCTCCTGTGCTGCACATGCACAGCACGAATAGTTGCGGCGGTGATCCCAGTGCCCCACAGCAGAGTGAAAGGGAATACAAGTCCCAGCAGCCCTCGGGGCTGTAGTAGCACATAAGCAGGCTTTGCCAATAGCGCTGCAGGGTTATGCTGAGAGAAAAAGGATAGATTTCACGTGCTAGAGACACAGTTAGTCGGTGCTGGGACAAGGACAGGGTAAGAGGTAGGTGCAGGGTTCTGTGACCCTCTGCACTAGGCCAGATCTCCACATAGGCCCCAGCTAGGCCCCAACTCATGCACTAAGATTGTGGCTGCTACAGGGACAGGCCCTTAGGTAGGGACCCAGCCCCATTAGCTATTTGATTAGCCAGGGACACAGCTGCAAACTGCGCGGCCCTGATTAGTGTGGTCTGGGACCAGATCACCAAGACAAGAGAGAGAGAGAGACTATCTGCATGTGGGATCACTCTGCAGGATACCACCTCATGCAGAGGTGGACTTGTCATGGAGGACATCATTGGATCGGCGGATCCTCCCCATTATCTACTCGGTGCGCCCGGGTGCTGGAGCACCCGGCAGGTACCTTTATCCTAAAAGTGCACCAACAGTATATACACACCATAGTATCAGCTCTGACCACATATAAGGGTGGTGCAGTTATCCTTGTGGACACCAGGGTGGTTGGGTGCCCGAGGGCCCCACAGGTACGGTGGACACGGTGTGGGTTACACGGTGGTGGAAAAAGGCTCCGCGTGGTGAAGGTATAGCTGTAACCAGTAGTGCTACTATTTTCATTGTTTGCCGTTATCTGCTTATTTACATATTCCTAGTAAAAGGTTATAGTTATATGTCTTGTGTTATTATTGTGTGTTCCTGTGCGTGGGTATCCCATCTAATTAGGATCCTGCACTGGTGGAGGCGTTGTCACCTAGTGAATCAGGTACACCCCAGGCTCCCAGTGGTGGAGGCTCAGACCTCCTGTGAGCCACAAGTAACGCACCACACACACTGTAGATGCCTTATATCCCAGAGAGTGGGGGAAGGAGGGCTACACATGTATTATTTGTCATTTTAACTCTATGCCCAGGACATACTTGAAAACGAGAGGTAACTCTCAATGTATTACTTACTGGTAAAACATTTTTATAAATATAAATTAAATAAATTTGGCAAATAAATTTGATGCACTGTCTCTTTTTTTTGAAGCACAGAAAGATTATTTTTAAATATACACCTTTAACATATGTACACCTAGAGCAGTCCTTTTCTATGTGGAGAAATTATTTGTGGATGCTTTTGGCACAGAATGATCCATTTCAGATTAGCACATAGGCCTACACAAGTGCACTTTAAAAATAGATATTCTGTGCACCACTTTTGCACAAAATAAGCCATTTGTGATTCTTTGTATAATTTGCTCCTTCATCTGTAAAGTATAGGAAAAGGTTGATTATAAAGGTTGTATTAAATCTTGTAGTGTAGTATCTAGTAAAGGGCATTCCAGGAACCGATAAAGTTTATGTGGGCAGTAGGTGATAACAACTACAGTATACTGCATAGTAATCTACTGTAGCTGGTTTGTGAGAGGAATTGGTATCCATCATGTTAACATTAATGTGCACTTAGTGGAACAATGGGATGACAGAAATGTTTTTCCGGTGCAGGACCTGGTAGCGGTCAAACAATTGTCTTTTGAACTGAAGACTTTTACAGCATATAGCGAAGCAATTGCTTCGTAAAGTACAGTAGGTGATCATGTATGTTTTATTCCTTACATGTCCTAATGCAGTACAACTATATCCTTTAGCATAGTTTTTAAATTGAAAACATATAATTTAGTGTATTTTTATTGCGATGTAAACTGCATACATTATATACTGTACCGTATACATATGAATTTTTTTTTAGCTTTTTTAATCTCCACAATTCATAAACAGTTAAAGCAACATATCACTTAACTGGGAAATATAGCAATATTAAAAACAAAAACAAAAAAAAACACTGTACAGATGTAGCAGGGGTTATTGCACCAGCTAGTGCAATAGTATGGGATATTCTGTGATATTATCCATTATCACTGCCATGAATCCTACTGTATGAATACGATGAGATATTATATATTGCATTATAACATTATATTTTGTGTTATATGCAAGTGCAATAACCTTTGCTACATCTGCATATCTTATATTTCAAAGTTGAATAGCAAGTTAAAGTAAATATAATATAAAAAAAAGACTGTACCTTTTTGGTATGGCATATAACAAATTATTTCATGTATTGTCATTTTATCCTACTGTATAATAAAATGTTAAAAGAAACTACAGAGTTATTTTTTACAATGTAAAGATTATCTTTCATTTTTAACACCTTGCATTGATGGTTCACATCTGAATAATAACAATAATTGCAGTCATACCTTGTCATACTGTTATCTCTTTGTGAATGATGAGTGCCTTCTGTATAGCTGATGGAAGTTATGATTACACATGATACTGAAGCAAAACACAAAGCATGTTTAGTTACAAAAGATTACTAGAGCATGCTCAATGAGTTATTGTGAACTTATCTAAAGGCACAAATCATGCTCAATATATTATTGAAAATATCTCAAGGCATAAATCATACTGCAGCTTTTGAAGGGCACAGTACATGATCCATGATCCTAAACATATTTATTTTTACATACTTTTCCTGTTTAAATTTGTTTTTATTTTATTGTTAGTTTCAGGATTTTAACTACCTAACTACTCTTCCCCCACAATGTCATCAAAATAAAAAATACAATACAATATGCAGTACAGTAAATGATAAATGAATAATGTAAGAATGAAATACATTTTGTCTGTATGAAAAGACTTCAAGAAAAATCTTATATTATGCAATGCAAATTCAAACCAACATGACTTATTTTTGTTGAGTTTGTCATGTAGTGACCTGTGCCGCTTCAAGTTTCAGTACATTACATTTTTCAGAAAGAAAAAATTATGGAAAAAAAGGGTACACTAAGTAAACATATATGGAAGTCACATTTAAGAATGTCATTTTTAATGATTCCCAACACCAAATATGCTTTGGATTTTGAAGGTTTAACATTTTAATCTACAAAATTTGGAAACAAATTACGGACAGGCCGTATCAAGCGCTGATACACATTGCGGCCAGCAGAGATTGGAGATTTTCCTTAAACTCAAAGACTGCATCATTGATTTTAAGGAGCCTTTCTACTCATGCACCAGAGAACATCTACCAGCAGCTTCAAGTGAAATTTGGACTGCAGGGTCTGGAGGCTGAGTGACCAGAGTTGGCGGTGATATATTTCACACACTGCTTGATTTTAACCTACCCTTGTGAGTGGATTTTCTACCCCCCCACCTCCCTTTTCCAATAAATGTACTGTAATAATGCTATGGTGCGGTGCGCTCTCTTCTCTTTTTTCTTTTCTAATAGGTATCATCTGGATGTGGTTCTTCCTATTTGAGAGCTGCCTAGATCCCCTCATACCAGACTATTTTTTCCTATTATGGTTTTTCACTTAAGGACTGGTTTTTATATCAATTTTTCTTTTTGCTTGTATTTTATGTTATCACATGTTTTTGGAGTGTTGTCTTAATTTTTGTTTTTCACAGAAATATATATATGTTATATATATTTATTTTAATTGTAGTAACACATCTATAATTTTTAGTGTTTTTGCTATTTAGAAATATTCATTTAAATTATCATTAATAATTTTTTACACTATTTCAACACTTCTTATTTGGCGCTACTTCACTCCCTTTTCTTTTTTATACATATATAAATATATATATATCTATATATATATTATATATATATATATAATAATATATATATATATGTAACAGAGCAGATGGCACACAAATACAGATAAGACAGGTGCTTAGTCCCATATGAAAATGATATAATCAAAGGCTCCTTACCAGCAGACCAGAGAATCCAGGGAATCCAAGCAGGCACAGCAAGGAAGAGACAGCACACTTGTTAGCAAAAAGAATTGTATTAGTGAAGCAGGCACAAACACCAACGTTCGGTCCTAAAAACAGGACCTTTATCAAGGGAGTGTTTTTAGGACCGAAACGTTGTGTTTTGTGCTTGCTTCACTATACAATTCTTTTTGCTAACAAGTGTGCTGTCTCTTCCTTGCTGTGCCTGCTTTGGATTCCCTGGATTCTCGGGTGCCTGGTAAGGAGCCTTTGATTATTATATATTATAATTTATATATATATTATATATATATATATATATATATATATATATATCTAGATATATATATATATATATATCGGTTGTCAAAAGGAGTGCTACTGGGCATGGCTAATTGTATAAAACAAGAAACATTATATAACATTATATATAAAGCGTGTAAGCTTGCGAGCCACTTTCAAGGCATGACCATAATATCACAGGTCCTAAACACTAACTGATTCAAATCCTTATTTACCTCTATAATTAGAGGAAGGATTGTCCTGGCATTGAACCTGTCACAACCAGCAGCCTGAAAAGAAAACCTGCTTACCTGGACCATGGTCTCGCACTAAATGACCCCTTTTTCAAGAGATATATAGGTATTTCATTGTGTATCTTTGTCATATTAGTGCTCTGGACTTCTTTGTTTCTTGTTTTATACAATTAGCCATGCCCAGTAGCACTCCTTAGATATTAGCACTTATAAGTAGCACTTATATAGAGATAGATAGATAGATAGATAGATAGATAGATAGATAGATAGATAGATAGATAGATAGATAGATAGATAGATAGATAGATTGCCGCCACATCATTTTAAATGGATACCGTCCCATCAGGGATCCCTTTTGCTTTTAGTAGCAACATAAGGACTATGCATTTGCCCAAATACGCTGCAGGGTTCTGATGGAAGAAAAGGCTATATAGATTCACGTGCTAAGTACCATTAGTCCGTGGTGATGGATCCAAGGACGTGGGTAGGTGCAGGGTTCTGTTGACCCTTGCACTAGGCCAGATTCCCATAGGCCCCAGCTAGGCCCCAACTCAATGCACTAAATTGTGGCTGCTACAGGCAAAAGGCCCTTAGGTAGGGACCCAGCCCCATAGCTATTTTGATTACCAGGGTACACAGCTGCAAACTGCGCTGGCCCTGATTATGTGTGGTCTGGGACCATATCACCAAGACAAGAAGAGAGAGAACTATCTGCATGTGGATCACTCTGCAGGATACCACCTCATGCGAGGTGGACTTGTCATTACATCATTGGCATCGCATCCTCCCCATTATCTACTCGTGGCGCCCGTGCTTGAGCACCCGGCAGTACCTTATCCTAAAAGTGCACCACCATTATATACACAACCATAGTATCAGCTCTGACCACATATAGGGTGGTTGCAGTTATCCTTTTGACACCAGGTGTTTGGTGCCCACCCCCACAGGTACGGTGGACACGTTGGGTTTACCGGTGGTGGAAAAGGCTCCGCGTGGTGAGGTATAGCTGTAACCAGTATGCTACTATTTTCTCATTGTTTGCCGTTATCGCTTATTTACATATTCCTATTAAAGTTATAGTTATATGTCTTGTGTTTTATTTGTGTGTTCCTCTGTGCGTGGGTATCCCATCTAATTAGGATCCTGCACTTGGGAGGCGTTGTCACTAGTGAATCAGGTACACCCCAGCTCCCGTGGTGGAGCTCAGACCTCCTGTGAGCCACAAGTAACGCACCACACACACTGTAGATGCCTTTATATCCCAGAGAGTGGGGAAGGAGGCTACCATGATTATTTGTCATTTTAACTCTATGCCCAGGACATACTTGAAAACAGAGGTAACCTCAATGTATTCTTTACTGGTAAAACATTTTTAAAATATAAATTAAATAATTTGGTGGCAAATAAATTTATGCACTGTCTCTTTTTTTTTGAAGCACGAAAGATTATTTTTAAATATACACCTTTAACATATTACACCTAGAGCAGTCCTTTTTCTATGTGGAGAAATTATTTGTGGATGCTTTTGGCACAGAATGATCCATTTCAGATTAGCACATAGCCTACAAGTGCACTTTAAAATAGATATTCTGTGCACCACTTTTGCACAAAATAAGCCATTTGTGATTCTTTGTATAATTTGCTCCTTCATCTTAAAGTATAGGAAAAGGTTGATTATAAAGGTTGTATTAAATCTGTAGTGTAGTATCTAGTAAAGGGCATTCCAGGAACCGATAAAGTTTTTGTGGGCAGTAGGTGATAACAACACGTATACTGCATAGTATCTACTGTACTGGTTTGTGAGAAATTGGGTATCCATCATGTTAACATTAATGTGCACTTATGGAACATGGGATGACAAAATGTTTTTCCGTGCAGGACCTGGTAGCGGTCAACAATTGTCTTTTGAACTGAAGACTTTTACAGCATATAGCGAAGCAATTGCTTCGTAAAGTACATAGGTGTGATCATGTATGTTTTATTCCTTACATGTCCTAATGCAGTACAACTATATCCTTTAGCATAGTTTTTAAATTGAAACAATTAATTTAGTGTATTTTTATTGCGATGTAAACTGCATACATTATAACTGTACCGTATACATATGAATTTTTTTTTAGCTTTTTTAATCCCACAATTCATAAACATTTAAAGCAACATATCACTTAACTGGAAATATAGCAATATTAAAAACAAAAACAAAAAAAAACACTGTACAGATGTAGCAGGGTTATTGCACCAGCTAGTGCAATAGTATGTGGGATATTCTGTGATATTATCCATTATCACTGCCATGAATCCTATGTATGAATACGATGAGATATTATATATTGCATTATAACATTATATTTTGTGTTATATGCAAGTGCAATAACCTTTGCTACATCTGCATATCTTATATTTCAAGATTGAATAGCAAGTTAAAGTAAATATATCTATAAAAAAAAGACGTACCTTTTTGGTATGGCGAATATACAATTATTCATGTATTGTCATTTATCTACTTATAAATAAAATGTTAAAAGAAACTACAGAGTTATTTTACAATGTAGATTATCTTTCATTTTTAACACCTTGCTTGATGGTTCACATCTGAATAATAACAATAATTGCAGTCATACCTTGTCATACTGTTATCTCTTTGTGAATGATGAGTGCCTTCTGTATAGCTGATGGAAGTTATGATTAACACATAATACTGAAGCAAAACACAAGCATGTTTAGTTACAAAAGATTACTAGAGCATGGCTCAATGATTTATTGTGAACTTATCTAAGGCACAATCATGCTCAATATATTATTGAAAATATCTCAAGGCATAAATCATACTGCAGCTTTTGAAGGGCACAGTACATGATCCATGATCCTAAACATATTTATTTTTACATACTTTTCCTGTTTAAATTTGTTTTTTATTTTATTGTTAGTTCAGATTTTAACTACCTAACTACTCTTCCCCCCACAATGTCATCAAAAAAAAATACAATCAATATGCAGTACATTAAATGATAATGAATAATGTAAGAATGAAATACATTTTGTCTGTATGAAAGACTTCAAGAAAAATCTTATATTATGCAATGCAATTCAAACCAACATGACTTATTTTTGTTGAGTTTGTCATGTAGTGACCTGTGCCGCTTCAAGTTTCAGTACATTACATTTTTCAAAGAAAAAATTATGGAAAAAAGGGTCACTAAGTAAACTATATGGAGTCACATTTAAGAATGTCATTTTAATGATTCCCAACACCAAATATGCTTTGGATTTTGAAGGTTTAACATTTTAATCTACAAAATTTGGAAACAAATTACGGACAGGCCGTATCAAGCGCTGATACACATTGCGGCCAGCAGAGATTGGAGATTTCTTAAACTCAAAGACTGCATCATTGATTTTAAGGAGCCTTTCTACTCATGCACCAGAGAACATCTACCAGCAGCTTCAAGTGAATTTGGACTGCAGGGTCTGGAGCTGATTGACCAGAGTTGGCGGTGATATATTTCACAACACTGCTTGATTTAACCTACCCTTGTGAGTGGATTTTCTACCTTACCCCCCCACCTCCCCTTTCTACAATAAATGTACTGTATAATGCTATGGTGCGTGCGCTCTCCTCTCTTTTTTCTTTTTCTAATAGGTATCATCTGGATGTGTTCTTCCTATTTGAGAGCTTGCCGGAGATCCCCTCATACCAGACTATTTTTTCTATTTAGGTTTTTCACTCAAGGACTGGTTTTTATATCAATTTTTCTTTTTGCTTGTATTTTATGTTATCACATGTTTTTGGAGTGTTGTCTTAAATTGTTTTTCCACGAAATAAATATATGTTTATATATTTATTTTAAATTGTAGTATACACATCTATAATTTTTTGAGTGATTTTGCCTATTTAGAATATTCATTTAAATTATCATTAATATATTTTTACACTATTTCAACACTTCTTATTTGGCGCTACTTCACTCCCTTTTCTTTTTTACATATATAAATATATCTATAATCTATATATATATTATATATTATATATAATATATATATATATTAATATGTAACAGAGCAGTGGCACACAAATACAATGAGACAGGTGCTTAGTCCCATATGAATGATATAATCAAAGGCTCCTTACCAGCAACCAGAGAATCCATGGAATCCAAAGCAGGCACAGCAGGAGAGACAGCACACTGTTAGCAAAAAGAATTGTATTAGTGAAGCGGCACAGAACACCAACGTTTCGGTCCTAAAAACAGGACCTTTATCAAGGAGTGTTTTTAGGACCGAAACGTTGTGTTTTGTGCTTGCTTCACTATACAATTCTTTTTGCTCAACAGTGTGCTGTCTCTTCCTTGCTGTGCCTGCTTTGGATTCCCTGGATTCTCTGGTCTGCCTGGTAAGGAGCCTTGAGTATATATAATATATATATATATATTTTATATATACTATATATATATATATATATATATCTTATATATATATATATATATATATTATATATATATGTGTGTCAAGGAGTGCTACTGGGCATGGCTAATTGTATAAAACAAGAAACATTATTTTAACTTATATAAGCGTGTAAGCTTGCGAGCCACTTTCACAGGCATGACCATAATACACAGGTCCTAACACTAACTGATTCAAATCCTTATTTACCTCTATAATTAGAGGAAGGATTGTCCTGGCATTGAACCTGTCACAACCCGACAGCCTGAAAGAAAAACCTGCTTACCTGGACCATGTCTCGCACTAAATACCCCTTTTCAAAGATATATAGGTATTTCATTGTGTATCTTTTGTCATATTATGCTCTGGACTTCTTTGTTTCTTGTTTTATCAATTAGCCATGCCCAGTAGCACTCCTTAGATATTAGCACTTATAAGTAGCACTTATATAGAGATAGATAGTAGATGAATGCTGATAGATGATAGAATGATAGATAGATAGATAGATAGATAGATGATAGATAGATCTATATATATATATTAAATAAAGACACCCACTGCTCTCAGCAAGCTCTCAGAAACCCTCCAAAATCACCACTATATATATCTATCTATCTATATCTATATCTATACTATATAACCTATCGATCATCTATATACTATATCTAGCATATATTCCATCTCTATCTCTATCTATACNNNATATATATATCTATATCTATATATAGTGGTGATTTTGGAGGGTTTCTGAGAGCTTGCTGGTTATCTGTGTGTTTGTATACGGTATCGACACAATAATTCACATCTATGGTATTGTACTGTAGGACACTAGGCAAAAGATGTACAGTTGTGTGAAAAAGAAAGAATTATATGGTTTTACATATCAGGACATAATAACAATCATCTGTTTCTTAGCAAGTCTTAAAATTAGGTAATTACAACCTCAGATGAACAACAACACATGACATATTACACTGTGTCATGATTTATTTAAAAAAAAAGAAAAGCCAAAATGGAGAAACTATGAAGACAAATTAAGTACACCGTTACTGCTTCCATAGGAATTAAGATGCTAAGTAGCAGACAAGGCAGCTAATCAAATGCCCTTGATTAATTGTTCATCAGCAAGTGTGATCACCTCTATAAAAGCCGAAGTTTTAATAGTTTGCTTGTCTGGAGCATTCAGGTGTGTGTTAACACAATGCCAAGGAGGAAAGACATCAGCATTGATCTTAGAGAAGCAATTGTTGCTGCCCATCAATCTGGGAAGGGTCATGAGGCCATTTCCAAACAATTTAAAGTCCATTATTCTACAGTGAGAAAGATTATTCAAAAGTGGAAAACATTCAAGACAGTTGCCGATCTTTCCAGGAGTGGACGTCCCAGCAAATTCACCTCAAGGTCAGACAATGCAATGCTCAGAGAAATTGCAAAAAACCCAAGAGTTACATCTCAGACTCTGCAGGCCTCAGTTAGCATGTTAAATGTTAAAGTTCATGACAGACAATTAGAAAAAGACTGAACAAGTATGGTTTGTTTGGAAGAGTTGCCAGGAGAAAGCCTATTCTCTCTAAAAAGAACATGACAGCACAGCTTAGGTTTGCAAACTTGCATCTGAACAAACCACAAGACTTCAGGAACAATGTCTTTTGGAAAGACGAGGCCAAAGTGGAGATATTTGGCCTAATGCACAGCGCCATGTTTGGCGAAAACCAATCACAGGGCTTGCGTATACTGACTGATCAGTGTGGTTGATTTGAAGTGCTGGTTGTTTAAAGTCTATAGTTAGAAACAGAAGGAAATGGAAGTGCTGTGTATACGAGCATTGGTGGCTTATTTTGGGGAGTGTGCAGTGGGTTAATTTATTTTTAAAGGGTATGGTAATTGAAGCCTGTGACTTTTTTTTCCCTTTCTCCAGCCTGAGGAAGAGTGGGTGTGGTTAATTTTCTAACCTAACACACCAGCAGTGGGTGTCTTTATTTAATTGCTAACCTAACACACCTGGTTGGTGTTCCAATTTAAACAGAGGCTTATAGTGAATTCTGAGCTTGCGTATACTGACTGATCTGTGCGGTTGATTTGAAGTGCTGGTTGTTTAAAATGTACAGTTAGAAACAAAAGCAGTTTGAACAAGGAAGAGGTTAAACAAGGTAAAGTATATTGAAGTACAGTTTACTGTTAGTACTTATAATCGTCATAAATGCTAGAATGAGCAGGATTGAAAATGCCACTCAATGCAAATCTTGTCACAGGTATGTGCATTTGGAGCAGCTGTTCCAAGGAGCATTTCGCTGTGAGGTGTAAGCGGGTGATCTCTTTAAAGTCAGAGATTGTTGATCTGAAGAGGCAACTTGCAATATGAGGGACATTGGCAATCTTGAAAGGGGTTTAGAGCTCACTGTCATGATAGCAGCTGCCAGGCTTAAAATAAAGGGGTCACACCCAGCCGGAAGTCCCTGCAATCATGCGGTACACAAGGGGTTAATTGGATCTGTGTATATGTTGATCTGCATTCCCCCACTTCAGCAGAATTGTCCCAGGTCTTAGATGTATTTCCCCAACAGTACTGTGTGTTATTGTATATATCTTGTTATCCTGATCGGGATATGAGTGGTTAATGGGATCTGTGTATATGTTGAGCTGCATTCCCCCCCTTCAGCAGAATTGTCCCAGGTTTAGATGTATTTCCCCAGCAGTACTGTGTGTTAATTGCTATGTTATGTATTAACATGGAGGGAGGGGTAGAATTGTATTGTATCCCTGACAATGGATAAAGTGTAAAAATTATAACTTTTGCTGTATACATGCTAGAATGGTGATATTTGGACACAAGTTAAATCCCACCTTTAGCAGGCGACCCATGGATTGTTAACCCCTTAATACTAATAGAAAGTATGATTTCACCATGTAATAGCTTATGCCATATTTTTATTCAGAAAGGCAGTGCAAGTTACATGACTCCTCTGATGTGTTAATGAGGCAATCAAGGCCAGTCATTGTGGAAATAGTGGTTAACCGTGTATTTGTTATAATGTAAACCCCATAGAATCTTATCTCCGTATGTGTTTATGCTAGAAAGGTGAAATTTGGATATGTTTTACTATGCCAAGAACACATGTCGCATACATATCGTTAATTTGATTTACTACATGGGAAATATAGTTATGTTATCTCTGGTTTTCCTATAAGGTTGGATATAGGTTTGAAAGCTTGCCAAATGGCAGCTTTGATATGTAATTGTACAATCAAAGGAAGCTCCTTGAAAGGCTTTGTGATGTACTTTACTCCTCCGGTCCCCTGTAGAGAAGATAGCCAGAGGTGAGAAAAACCTGTACATCAATGGAGGTGACTCGCCCTCATTGCATATGCAGGCAAATATCACAGATGGACACTAACTATTGTGACCTGTTAAATGTAATACCCCTACAGGAAGGGTCTCTGCCCCAATAAGCATTTTACTAGACAGAATGCCACCCAGGTCTCTTGTCAAAATTTTTTTATAAATGGGCTGGCCAAGTAGGACCAGGGGAGGGGTATACTAATCAGGGGCTGGGTAAACCCTGCTTTTTGCTTTACCTGTCCAACTGTGATTGGGACAAGGTAATTGTTCACCAATAACTGAACTGCGATGTTAGGAATGGGGTCCTGCATCTACATAATTGCTTGCACCCCTTATTCCTGTGCTTGTCGTGACAGTAACAACTAAGGAGCTGTTATACGACTGAATATCTCATTATCCAACCCCAGTAAGTGTAAATATTTCTGTAATGTTATTTGCTTGATCTATTGTCTGTTCTGCTCATAAGAAATAAGAAATAAACTCATTCAGTTTACTGTATCCTAATCTTGTTCAATCTGGCCCGGTTATTATATATAAGTTCTGTTCCACCATGACACTCACTGAGCAGGGCCTTGCACTGGTGGTGCAGATGGTGGCGCTGTTAGTGAGGAGCAGGTAGGTAGCTGGATGACAGAAGGGGAAGCAGGGGCAATAGTGAGAGACAGGTTGAGTGAAGATATTGGGAATGTTGGGGCAGAAATGGCAAGGCTGGGGGAGACTAATTCCTCCAGCAGCCAGGGGAATAGTTCCTCCATTACAGTGGGGACTCAGGATGCTCAGATAAAAAGAAAGATTGTGGGGGTAGGGGACTCCATTATTAGGAAGGTAGATAGGGAATCTGTTGCCATGAACACATGAACCGAAAAGTTTGTTGTCTCCCGGGTGCTCGGTTCGGCACATTGCGGATCGGGTAGACAGATTGTTGGGGGTTGGGGGGGTTGGGATTGACCCGGCGGTCTTGGTACATGTTGGCACCCATGACAAAGTTAGAGAAAGATGGAGGGTCCTAAAAAATGATTACAGGGATCTAGGCCAAAAGCTTAAGGCAAGGACCTCCAAGGTGGAATTTTCAGAAATACTACAAGTGCCATGCGCTACCGCTGGGAGACAGTCAGGGATTAGGGAGGTTAATGCATGGCTAAGAAAGTGGTGCAGGAATGTGGGTTTGGGGTTTTTAGAGCACTGGGACGATTGAGGAATTTACTGCCCAATCCAAAGAACTTCGATCTAGGTTCCTCAACCGTGGGTACAGCATCAAGACATTGAATAAGGCTTATCATCGGGCACTACACAGCGATAGGGTCTCACTTCTGTCCAGTAATAAAGAGAAACCGAAGGACAATACAATCAAAGTCATTGGCACCTTTAATAAAAGATGGTGGGCTATTAAAAAGATCTTTGCAAGACATTGGCATCTCCTTCAGGCAGATGAGGACCTGGCTAAGGTTATAGGCCCTAGACCCATTATTACAAGCAGGCGATCTAGGAACCTACGGGATTCTCTGGTTAACAGACATTTTCAGCGGGCTAGAACTACCACCTGGTTGAGCCCCGTGAAGGGTATGTATCGCTGCCAGGGTTGCAAAGCATGCAGACACATCAACGTTGGCAAAGCATTCGCCAATCATGACAATACTTCACAATTCAGTGTCGATAGCTTCATCAACTGCCGTACCACCAACGTTATCTATCTTATCACATGCAATTGTGGTAAGAGGTACATTGGCAAGACAACAAGACAGCTGCGTAGACGTGTTCTTGAACACATTAATTCTATTAAACACTCTGCAGAGACATCGGTTGCTAGACACGTTACACAATGTCATGATGGCGACATTAATGCTATTAAATTCATGGGCATTTATCAATTGAAATGTCCCATGAGAGGTGGCAACACTGATCAATCCTTGCTTCGTATCGAAGCAGAATGGATTTATAAGCTAAAAACAAGGAGCCCTAATGGTCTTAGTGAGGGGTTCACCTTCACACCATTTATTGGATAAGGGGGCCAACTAATTGGCCACGTGTATTCTGTATTTGATCAACATTCTGAATATACACAGAACTGGTCTCTCTGATAACCGGTTCATTCATTTCCGTTGCCTACTAATACAGTTCTCAGCCTTGGTATTGAAACAATAAATATTTTATAATATTATTATTTAGACTAGTGACTATAAGACTAAAGTTTTAGACCCAGATGTGGGTTTAAGATTTGTGTAATGTGTGTATATGTGCCATACATTAAAAATTATGACAATAAATAGTACGAGCATATATACATTCTATATTCTTGAATTGATCAACTAAATTATCAACCATTGCATTACAACTTGACTCATTGTGTAATATAATATAATTATGGGGGGTTGTTAACATCCTTACTTGCACAATCACTTATTAATATATGTGCAATATAAGTCCCTTATAACCATAACATATACCCATAACATCCATTTTTATTCAGTACCCTATAAAAGCACTCTACTATAAGGTTCAAAAAAACTCAAACTGTGTCTCTATGCATATATACCATGCCCTGTTAGATATTAGGAATTTTTTCTAAGTCCCCGCGCATGCGTGGGACTAACTACCAGAAATCGCGCAAAATATCTAAGTGTCAACGCATGCGCAATGAGTATAGACCCTAACAGTATAATTTCTAAGTCCCCGCGCATGCGCGGGACTAACTAACAGTGTTCGCGTAAAATTTCTATGTGCCAACGCATGCGCAATGAGTATAGACCCTAACGGTATAATTTCTAAGTAACCCCGCGCATGCGCGGGACTAACTAACAGTGTTCGCGTAAAATTTCTATGTGCCAACGCATGCGCAATGAGTATAGACCCTAACGGTATAATTTCTAACTCCCTGCGCATGCGCGGGACTAACTAACAGAGATTGCGAAAATTTCTAAGTGTCAACGCATGCGCAATGAGCATAGAACCTAACAGTATAATTTCTAAGTCCCCGCGCATGCGCGGGACTAACTAACAGAGATTGCGAAAATTTCTAAGTGTCAACGCATGCGCAATGAGCATAGACTCGAACTGCATAAACTCCATGTCCCCACGCATGCGCGGTACTAATATGGCGTATGGAACGACACAGCAATATTTTCTAAGATATTGCGCATGCGCAATGGATCAAGACCGTTTGAAATTATCTCTAAGTCCTCGCGCATGCGCAGTAGCCACCACAACCGGAGAATACGATTTTTAGCTATAAAAACTGCTCCTAAAGCCCTAAAACCACGGGGAAAATTGTTTTCAGAAGGTATGACACTAAGCAATTGACTGATAGTATGTTTAATCAGTATATAAGTACATTATGAAGTGAGTTTAGGTGTAAACACACTGCGCATGTGCAACAGCTGTTAACAATTGATTCTGCAATTAGGGTACTGCCAGGGTATAAAAAGGTTCAGACCTCACTGCCCCAGTAAAATTTGTCCCTGAGGAAGCTCCTTTGCTGGAGGGAAACGCGCGTTGGACGCGCAATGTTGTCAGTCTCCTACTTGGAGCTGTTTTAATGTAGTGACAGCAGTCTCCTGGCACTAACTTTGTTGATCCCATTAGTTAATTATTTATTCTTTATTTATAGTGAGTGTGCCTGCTTTCCTTGCACAGCACTGCTGTTTCTGGCAGGTTTATGCTGCAGTGTATGTATCATCATTATCACTGCACTTGCCAGCTTTATTACTCCAGCACTCCTACTTTAACATACTAAAGTCTCTATTATACTGCACCGTCACACTTTATTCGAGCAAATACCCAGTATGTACCTGGCAGATACCTGGAATGCGCCGCTCCTCACCTCTGACAAGCCCCGTTGCGTTTGCCTTCCCAGCCTGGGTTCATGCCTGGCTGACGGGCGGCTGATCTGTTAAATGATAATGATTAGGATTTAATAGGCTGCAGTGCTTCGCGTGTCTACCAGATGGCATAAATTCATGAATTGTAATGCAGTATATATATATATACTGTGCAGTATTGCAGCCAGCGGGAATAAAATGCTTTAATCCCTGCCTGGAAAATAACCCAATGCACTCGGGCAGAAAACAGTCACAAACCTCAATACACCCGGGTATACCCGAATTCGTGGGACTAGCCGAGCTCGAATAAAGTGTGTCGCCAGTGTAGTGCGCAGTGCTGGTTGTTTAAACAAGGTAGCTGGACATTAAACACACTGGCCACTCACTTGTGTACATTTATATACCTGTATTTTTGTGTCTCATCGTTGCTCCAGAGGGGTTAACACCCTGACTTCTAGCAACCTGTGTCCTCTTATCCCACCATTATTAAGTGGTTCAATGGGATAGTATATATTTCAAATAGACCACACGGTTGCCTGATAATGTTGATTTAATATATTTTTAATCCATATTACACATTACTTTGGTAATATTTGTTTTAAGTAAAGTTATTAAAAGTTAAATTTTACACTATTTTGGTGTGCATTTAAGTTAATTCTTTTAGGGGGCACATCCATTTTGTGTTTCCCTTCACTTTTTCTGAGATAATGAACTAAATGGAAAAGAGGAGGATACAAAGGGGTATGGGGTAGAATGGGGGCAAGTGCGAGTTTGACAAGCAGCGAGACACCCATAGTAAATACAGATAATACTAGAAAACTAATGACTAAACCAAGTGGGCGCAGAAAGGAAGGAGCAGATAAGATAATAGTACAGGCTGAAAAAAACCCTGAAATGCATGCTTGCTAATGCAAGAAGCCTGACAGATAAAATGGGAGAGCTTGAAATAATAGCTGCAAGGGAGCAGTATGATATCATAGTCATTACTGAAACATGGTGGGATGAAACTCCAGACTGGACAGTTAATTTAGAGGGTTATTCCCTTTTTCGGAACGATCGAACACATAGAAGGGGAGGTGGAGTATGTTTATATGTTAAACCGGATCTAAAACCTTTTATAAGGGATGATGTTTATGAAGGGAATGATGAAAATGTAGAGACTTTGTGAATAGAAATTAGCAGTGGAGGTAAAAGTATAAAAAAATGTTTGCAGGGATATGCTGTAAACCACCAAATGTCTGTGAGATTGAGAAGCTAAAATACTTTTGCAATTGGAGAAGGCATCAAAACTGGGTCATATTTGCATAATGGAGGATTTTAATTATCCAGACATAGACTGGGGAAATGAGATTAGAAGTACAACAAAAGGATACAGGTTTTTGGGGGTGCTTAAAGATAATTATATGACCCAAATTATTGAGGAACCAAGTAGGAGAGGGGCAGTACTGGAATTGGTCATATCAAACAATGTAGAAGTAAAAACAAATATTCAAGTCCTGGAACATTTGGGGAACAGTGATCATAACATGATCTCATTTGAAATATAAGATCAAAAAACAGATTACTTGGGTTCAACAAAGGCCTTAAATTTTAGAGAGGCAGATTTTTAGAAACTGAGGTCTAATCTACAAGTAATACACTGGGATGATATTTTTGCAGGGAAAAATGTAGAAGATAAATGGGCAGTCTTTAAAACATTGTTAGAGAAGAAAACTCATCAGCGAATATACCCTTGAGTAATAAGTATAAAATAAATAAGTCAAAACCAATGTGGCTAAATAAACAGGGAGGGGAGGAAATGCACAAGAAAAGGAAGGCGTTTAGATCTTTAAATCAGAAGCGACGGAGACATTGTATTAGAATTATAAGGAATGTTAAAAAATTGCAAAAGGGCAATCAAATTACCAAAAACGGATAATGAAAAAAGGATTGCAATAGAAAGTAAGGTCAACCCTAAAAAGTTCTTTAAGCACCTTAATAACAACAAAATGAGAAAAGAAAATATAGGACCCTTTCAGTGTGATATGGGTAGGCAGATTATTGGAGATAAGGAAAAAGCAGAGGTATTAAACAAGTTCTTTGCCTCTGTGTTTTCCAGGGAAGAATCAAGTTCAATAGTAGTGCCGTAGGAGGAAGCCACAACCCCCATATTAATGAACAATTGGTTAACTGAGGAAGAAGTTCATAAGCGACTTGAATAAATTAAAGTAAATAAGGCACCTGCCCCCGATGGCATACATCCAAGAGATCTCAAGGAGTTTAGCTCAGTAATAGCCAAACCATTATATTTCATATTCAAGGACTCAATTTTCACAGGCTCTGTAACACAAGATTGGCATAAAACAGATGTGGTGCCTTCAGTGGCGGCCGCATTTAGCCTCATGCGGCCGTAGCGGCGCTATTCTGATAACCGCGGGCAGATGCAGTATGTTTTTTTTTGTCCAGAGTGTATTGCGGTATTTTAGCGCTCGTAATGTAATAGCATTTTATTATCGCTATGTGCAATATTGCAATACCGTCTAAAAACTCAGGAAAATCAGGGGGGCGTTCGCAAGGTTTTGTCTTTGAAGTCTAATACTTTAGCAGTTCAACCTACGTCAGTACACAGTCTGCGTGTGCGCGCTCAATAATTGTAAATTTGCATATTAATACATGCATTTGCAGTGCTGTATGTCTCATTTGAAAATTGTTGAAACGCATAGGCGTGTGCTGTAATAGTATCACATTTCGGCATATGCAGCACTCTCCCCTCGCTCGCCCCCGCACACACACAGGATAATGTACTGCACTGCAGGGTATTTCAACTTCTTATATTCTCTACAGTGCAGTACACCTCTCCCACACCATTCCTTTGAATGTGTGTCTTTCTGGTTTCAATCACATTCCTGCTTGATAGCTGATGATTACTGCGCATGCGCCTGTAAATTAACCACTGCTTGCTTGCGAAGTTCAAGAGTGAGTGACCAAAAAAAAAAAAAAATTCTCCTCATTTTTTATTTTCTCCACAAGCCTGTATAAACCATCTTGATATTACAATATTCAATCTGTGCTGTAGCTTTTGATTGCGACACTGTGCGTTTGACTGCACATGGTTGAATTGTGTGCTTTTTATGTACATTACTGTATTTGGGGGTGTAGGGTTCAAATTATTATGATGACCTGACTTTTGAAAATATGCCATTTCTTTCAACTGCAGAACAGCTAATCCTTCATGCAGCTGTACCCTGTATCCCCCTCCCCCATGCACACACACAAGGCTCGCTCAAGGATTTGAAACTCTTATCTACAGAGTCATTCAGTTTCTGAAGCTTGCCATTTTGTTTTTAATCCGTCCCTAGCCGAGCATCACCTCTCTATGCGCCTGCATGTAATCCTCTATGGGATGGGAGCTAGCTGATTACTGCGCATGACTCACCCATCCCACCCCCCCAACCCTTTGAGGCTTTGTTTACAGTAACGCTTTGGAAAATCCCATCTCGAATTTGATATGTAAATCTGGTTTGCACAGCACTGTGAGAATTGTTAAAAAAAACAATATCTGATTCATGTTGTTGATGCAGTAAATTATCACTTTTTGTCATTCTTTCTTTTTCTTTGGTGTAGGTGTTGGGGGGGGGGTGTTGTTGTCAATGTTTATGATTATCATGAATGTAAATAAATATTTATTTTATTTTATCAGGAACAAAAAAAACAAATATAAAAATAATCATGAATAATACACAATGCAGTCTTCATTAAGTTCTTCTGTCAGATGGAAATTGAGGGCCGGTGGATAATCTAGGATAATGCACATTGATAATAATATTAATTAATAATATATATATATAGTAATATAATTTTTCCCGTCTTTATCTTCTTCCTCATTCTGTGTACAGTACAGTAGTTCATTGAGAGAGGAGAGGCTTTGTGTACATCATGACTGCAGTTTAGATACTGTACACTTAACTGTACAAACAATTCACAGATTTTACACGATAACCCCCCTCTCACCCAGTCCATCCTTTTTTTCTCAAAAGACAAGAAAAAAAAAAATTAGTGCAGTTATGTGCATAATGTATTATGGCATTGTGTGCTGTGTAGTACTGTAAACTAGTCTATACTGGAACTACTGTATACTGTGACTACTGTTAAATACTTTGTAACCAGATGGCTGGTGCTGCTCTCTCTGGAAAGAAAAAAAACGAGCAGTTACTGTAGGTGCATACTGTATTACAGTATGGCATTGTGTACTGTATAGCTACTCCATATTGGACTACAGTATACAGAAACTACTGTTAAATACTTTATAACCAGATGGTTGGTGCTGCTCTCTCTGGAAAGAAAATAATTGAGCAGTTAGGTGCATATTGTATTATGGCATTGTAAACTGTATAGCTACTCCATATTGGACAACAGTAAGCAGTTAGTACTGTCAAACTAGTCTATACTTGAACTACTGTATACTCTGACTACTAGGAAAGAAAAAATCTGTGCCATACTTACCTGTATCATACTGTACTTACAATACTACAGTAGAGTACTACAGTGGCGGCCACCTTTATTCTCCTGCGGCCGCCACCGCAATGTGCGGGCAGACGCGGCTGTTTTTTTTTTTCTGACGCGTGCCGTGCGTCACTGGGGCGCCGGTCACGCGTGCCAGGGTGCGTGCCATGGTTCCACCGGCATCCCCGAAGATGGATGGAGGCTGAAGGGTTAGGCGGGGTAAGGGGGGTATGCGTGCATCAGGAGAATCAGTGTTGTGCAGAGGCGGAGCAGCCAGGGGGTCACGAGGGGAGGGGAAGGGGGAGGGGAAGATGCGGGGAAGATGTGGCTGGCGCGCGGCCAAGTTCGGCGCCAGCCGAAAAAAGCCACGGGTAACCACCGGTAAATGTTAGAATAAAGCTGGCCACAGCAGTATACCATACTATCTTCCTGATTTTTGCCCATTACGCGCGATCACAATGGGCAACACAGTCGCAATATGGTCAATATATTTATTGCATCGTTCCACGGTGAGTACATCGTTCCAAAAACTCAGTATGCCTTGCGCCAACTCATCCTTTTTGGAGGGTTTCACGACTTTTTGGATATGGTCCTTCAGCTGATGCCAGACCATTTCGATAGAATTGAAGTCTGGCGATCTGCCATTGGAGGGGGAAAAAAAGGACAATTAGTTAAAGAGATACAGTACACAGTAAAAACAGTGGGAAAAAATGAGACACGGTTACCGCACTTACTCCGCTGGCATCTTCACCCAGTTGAAACCGCGCTCAAGGATATGCGCTGTTGACGCGGTGTGCTTTGGATCGTTGTCCTGGTAGAAACGGTGACCATCCGGGAACTCATGTGTGATGTATTCCACAATCTCAGGCACAATTTTCTCTTGGAAGAAAGCTTTATTCATGATTCCTATAACAAGAAAAGAAAAATGCTCAAAAAACTGCACACTACACTGGCGACACACTTTATTCGAGCACGGCTAGTCCCGCGAATTCGGGTATACTCGGGTGTATTCAGGTTTCTGATATTTTTCAGCCAGAGTGCATTGCGTTATTTTCCGGCAGGAATTTAAGCTTTTTATTCCGGCTGGTTACAATACTGCAATGCCGTCAAAATACACATGGTGGCGCTTGCGAGCTATTCTCTGTGAAGCCGTCCCCTATAATGAATTGTAATGCAGTATACAGTATATATATATATACAGTACTGTATAACAACAACCCCTGTAAGCCCTAACATACAGTACTGTACAGTACTGTACTGTACTGTATATGCACATACATAAATGATACTACTGTATGGGCGGCGGGGGCGAGATGTGTTTGCAGCAGAGAGAGATCCGCTGCTCTCTCTCTGCGCAAACATCCACACATTAAAAATTATTTGAAATACATTTTTATTGATAGTGTAGATGTGCAGGGGGTCTCCGGAGCTGAACCGCGTTGGTTTTAGGTCTGGGGACCCCGTG
>WSYH01009323.1:0-26296 GCA_036426205.1 Ascaphus truei | reverse complement strand
GGTGGTTTGTCAGCGGGCAGAGGGTACTCCACAGGTACATTGTGTGCTGCAAGGAACCTCCGAATGGGTACGTTCAACCCAAATGCAGGGGCAGAGATATCAGGAACGTGGGCAACAAGGACGGGTGCAGCTTTTCCACATGAGTCAGTGGGGACACAGAGTTGGCTCACAATGGTCTCCTCTTGCGACTGCCGTTTCGTGGCATCAACCAATGAAAGACCAGCTATTTGAGTTTTCAGCTCTTGAAGCTGTCCTTCTGCACTTCTTTTCCCACTCAAGGCAGTTGTCAGTTCAGCTTCTTCTTTTCTGATCTGCAGCTGCCGATACGCCTCTCGGGCCTTGTCCAGCTGCAGCCAAACCTTATCACGGGATGTGTGGTCCAATAATTTGCAGGCATCAGCCATTTTGACCTCATAGCGCAATGTCAGGCCAGCCACTTGACAGACGGACACCTTCTCTCTCTCCTCCTTTTTGGCAAGCTGTGTCTTGAGCTCAGTGATCTGCGCCTGCAGCGCTGTGAGTTGCTGAGATGTGTGTTCAGCTGTTAGCTTTAGCTCTTCCATCTTTAGGCGTTGCTGCAATTTCCACTCCTCAGCGAGAGACCCCTGGTTGAGTGCATTTTGCAATTTTCCATTCAGGGCTTTCATCTCTTTACTGTGATCATTTTGAGCTTGCTTCCATGCATCCCTCATTACATCTTGGAGCTCTGACAATTCCTTTGTCAAGGTCTCAGCTGCCTGCCTTTTCCAGGTCTCTTTCTCCTGGGTGTACTGACTGTTAGAGATGGAGCAGTGTCTCTGCTCCTCCAACTCTTGTTTCAGTCTCTGGACCGCCTTGTGTTCCCTCTCATATAGGGTTACCTGGGCTCTAAGCTCCTCCAGCGAAGCTCTGGTTATGCTCAGTGTGACCTTCAGCTCCTCATGCTGTTCTTTGGGGACACACTGGGTACTCAAATACTCTTCCAGCATCTTTATCTTGTAGGCAGTCTGGAAACTTTCTTCCTGCAGAACTCGCTGCTTTTCTTCAGCATTCACCCATTTCTCCTTGGTGTCCTGCAGATGTGTATGCAGTTCTCGCAGCTGACTCTGCAGCATATTTTCTGCTTGTGTGCGCCGCTCCAGGGAGACACGTTCTTCTTGCAGCACTCTCTCTGCATTCTGCAGTGCTGTCTGCACATCTAACTTTTCCTGGGCCAACTGTTTCTTCTCCTCTCCTAATTTATGGAGTTTCTTATCTCCTTCACTGACTTGGACATAGAGATTCTTGCACTCTTGGGTTACAGTTTCAAAACTGATATTTAACCCTTCGAAGATTTCTCTTAATGAACATAGTTCTGTGTTGAAGTGGCAACTCTTCTCCTTAGAGGCTTCCAGCTCTGTAGTAAGCCTGTGAACCTCTTTCTGAGATGCTTCCAGTGCTGCATCAACTTGAGCCATGAAAGTCTGGTACTGGGCAGAATCAGCGTAGGCCTTCTCCAGCTTACTTGACAAGATCAACCTGTCATTCTCCAACTGATATTTTTCTTTTTCCCAGTCACCCTCTGCTTTTTCCAGCGCTAATTGCATCCTTGACTTTTCTTCTATCAATAGTCTGTTCTCCTCTTCTGATTCATGGAGTCTTTTATCTCCTTCACTGGCTTGGACAGAGAAGTTCTTACTCATTTGATTTATAGTTTCAAACCTACTATTTAACTCTTCGGAGGCGTCCCTCATTGAACGTATCTCTGTTTTCAAGTAGCATCTCTCCTCCCGATCGACTTCCATCTCTTTTTTGAAGTAACAAATGTCCTCCTGGGAGATTTTAAGCTCTGTATTTAGCCTGTCAATTTCCTTCATAGAACTTTCCAGGAATTCGTTACTTTTAGAAGCAAGGCGCCGATTTTCAGCAGCATCAGCATATGCCTTCTCCAGCTCACCTGACATGACATCCAGGTCACTCTCCAACTGGTGCTTTTCTTTTTCCTGGAGAACACACCTAGCAATTGCTGAGGATAGACAGCTCTGTAGTGCATAATTAGTTTCTTGCTCCTTATCTAAACGTCCATAAAGACAATCAATCGCTTTCTGTGCAGCTTGAAGCGTCTGAGTAGGGGCATCTTTCTTCTCTCCCACTATTCTTGGGATACATCTGTGAGTTGCCTTTAGCTGCAGCATATCTCTTTCATCAAATGCAGACTCTGAGGTTAAATTGTCATTCTTAATTCCTTCTGCAACTTTCACAGTAATGCCTCCCTTCTTTTTCTTCTTCCTTGCTTTGAGAAGTTCTGAAGAATCAGTGGTACTGTGTTCACATTTACTGTTCAAGACTGTTTGAGTGGGAACCATCATTTCAGACATGGGGAAACCACACTTCCCAAGAAACCAGTAAAGAGGAAATGTGTTTTTAAAACAGAAGCATTAGAATGAACAACAGGAATATTAGACACAGAGAGACACAAGATAGGAAAGCTGACCTTTTGAGACTTTAGCATCAGTCACAGAGATTATAAATGCAAGGAAAAAACATAGACAGAGAAACCTGTAGTTATATCTGAAACTTTAGAAATAAGGCGTAGGGATATCATACAGACAGAAGGAACCTGCAGTTACATCTGAATCTTTAGGCATCAGGCGTAGAGATATCATATAGACAAAGAAAACCTGCAGTTGAATCTGAAACTTTAGATATCAGGCATAGAAATATCATAGACAGCAGGAAACTAATACAGAGAAAACTTGTAGTTAGATTTGAAACTTTTGACATCGGACATAGGAATATCAGACAGAGAACCCTGCAGTCAAATCTGAAACCTTTGATATCAGGCGTAGGGATATCATATGTTGCAGAGAAACAAACTTTAGGAGAACTTGCAGGTAAACCTGAAACCTTAGAACCAATCATATGAAAAACTATAGATGCAAGAAAATCAAAGCATGCAGCAACAAAATAATGGGAGCACTTTTGTCTTTGAAATGAGGACCCTGTGAACAGCAGTGGTCCAACCAGGGAAAGCAGTAAATCAAGGTAACCGTCTTAAATAGAAATGTGAGTCTGAAAATCTGCAGTGGCCCACCCACAATGCAGAGACAATTCTTGTCCAGGTAATGAAAGTCTGAAAATGGCAAAAACAGGTACTGCAGGGAGGGTTTTTTTGTTTTTTTTTGAAAAAGGGAATTCTTCTCAGGGAGAAAGTGGCACAAAAAAAACCCTGCAGAAACCTTTGCAGCAACAAAATAATGGGAGCACTTTTGTCTTTTGAAATGGGGACCCTGTGAACAGCAGTGGTCCAACCAGGGAAAGCAGTAAATCAAGGTAACCGTCTTAAATAGAAATGTGAGTCTGAAAATCTGCTGTGGCCCACCCACAATGCAGAGACAATTCTTGTCCAGGTAATGAAAGTCTGAAAATGGCAAAACAGGTACTGCAGGGAGGGTTTTTTTTTTTGTAAAAGGGAATTCTTCTCAGGGAGAAAGTGGCACAAAAAACCCTGCAAAAACCTTTGCAGCAACAAAACCTTCAGGATCCCAATTGGGATTTCAAAAAACAAAAAAAAAAAGTACTTATCTTCCTCCAAGCGAATGGGGTCTGCTGAAGCAGGAAGGCAGAGAATCTGTTCCAGCGAGATCCAGAAGTGGCCTTTGCTTTCTGTCACGGGAGACTCCTGTGGCGAGTAGGATCTCGGTGGCCGGAACAGCACGAGCGTAGTAGGGGTCACAAGCAAGGGTCCGAGGCAGGCGGCAGGTAGCGAAGTCAGGTAACAAGCAGGGGTCCGAGGCAGGCGGCGGGTAGCGAAGTCAGGTAACAAGCAGGGGTCCGAGGCAGGCGGCAGGTAGCAAAGTCAGGTAACAAGCAGAGGTCGGTAATGAGGAGACTGGAACAGGACAGGCGGGGCAGGACAGGGACTAAGAACAGGGAGCAGGGACTGAGACCGGGAAGCAGGAAAAAACAGGGACAAGCCAGATTACTAGCAAGGACCTTTACTGTGAACAGACTATAATACAGGTACAGGTACATAAACAGATCAGGATAAAAGACAGGCATGTGCATGGGAGTCTGACTTGAAGCAAAGGCAAAACCAACAGACAGGAAGCAAGCTATAAGGACAGAGACAGGAGCAACAAGAAGACAGACAGACAGAGGAACCCAGAGCCAACAGAAGGCAGCAGCACACCCAGTGGACAAGGAAGCTATGGCTAGGCAGGAGGTCTAGGCGACCCTGACACTATGCTAATTAGAGATTACTGCTACATTAGGATAACGGAGTGCACACTGTTGGGGGGTCCTATTCAGTCCTCCACCTCCGGAGATCTCCTTGGTTTGGACTATGTTTGCTATGTATCGGTCCTACCCCTAGTGGTCCTACCCTGCACTTCTATATAGGTTGAGCAGGCGTCGTCACCGCTCTGGTTCTGTAACCTTTAAACTTAGCTTACATATATATGTGCATGGGGAACAAGAGGGAGTGATAAAGAAATGATGTCTTCCTATTTTTGGATTCATCGGACGTGCAAAAGCTACTGTTATTCTGATAAGTGTATCTAGTGATGCAGCTTTTGTGTTATCCATATTATCTACAGTGCTGTAGAAAGGTTTGGTTCACATGCCTCTCGAGACCTTTCTGACAAAAAGGCGTGTGACATGTTTTTCTGCTTCTTCCCAAGTAGGCTGAGGCTATACTAGGCGCGCGTGAGCCTGCAGCAAAGGCGATTTGTGGAATAGGGGTAGATGTGATGGGGAAGCGTGGCTAACATTACAGAGCTGGTTCACCCTCACTGACTGAATCGATCAAGTGACCCAGCCGGCGTGCGACAAAATCAAATCATTTTGTCTGCTCGGTGGTCGCGCGCTCTATGGCTTGCCTCATAGAGGCACAGCCTTTTGTTCATGTCGCGCTAAGTATGGACGCTGCCGTATAGGAGCCATAATAATCCTACACAAAATGACCAGAACTGTTTGGGCAAGCTCTGATTCATGGTCCATGTATTCTCTCCCCCCCACACATGAGACAGAAGAGAAGATGTCGTTGGTAAGGTTAGGAAATGATAGTGCCTCCTCCCAAGCTCATTCTGCCCACCCCAAATACATCTGCTGCTCCCTTCTGCACGCCTGACCTGTTTTGTGCCTATCTTGCTCCCCTACTAAATGTCTTCCTGCCACAAAACAGAGACTGGTCTCCAGAGGAAGACACCTTCAGAACCAGAACGTCCCCCTCCAGCCCTCTTACTCATAACTAATATCTGTTCCATTCTCTTTTTAACGTGAGTTGAAGACCACTGCTTCACATGGTTAATATGAATCCAGTTGTGCAGTGCATCCGGCCGAACAAAATGGTTTCCCTGTCGGAGGCTGGAGCTAGCAGGGTCATTTTGGATTCCATATCTTTAGGATGACATTGCACATCCTTGAAGCGTTTCAGAGCAGGATGTAACATGGACTAAGAAGATAACTAGGTTGAATGCACAGCCCCGTTTAGCTGACACAAATTAATTGTTCAAACAACATCCTTTAACGAGTTGTAATTATCTTCTTTCAACTAATGCAATACTAAAAGGTGTGCCCAAAAATAGTCCTCTGTGACGCTGGAATCCTGGTACTCGATCTTCTTATCTCTCTGATGAATATATTTGGAAAGAATGTGATGAAAAAGAATATACTTCAATAATAATACAAAATTGTATTCTAGTCACCAGCTTGTGAAATCCCATTCGGTATAATAATCAGACTGGATCCCCACTATGTGTGATCCCTGGAATATCTCGGATTATTAGATAAAGGGTGAGTCTATAGGATGATTGCTCACTCCTTAATGGACTAAAGCCCTTTAAATATTTAGTGCCCAGTTACACAGTAGAATGCACCCTTGTGCTGGTGAAATTAATGATGGAACTTAGCTTGTGACTAATGGGTGTCTTCAGTATGGTAAACACTGTATGTAGAAATCATAGCTTGCATTCCACATGGAAAAGAATGGATACCAAACATAGTGCAATACTGTTGCAAACAGTAGAAGAAGATCCAGTACCAGGATTCCAGCACCACAGAGGACTATTTTTGGGTACATTTAATCAAGAAGGACGCTTTGAACAGGCCTCCAAGTCTTTAGGGCGGCAGGATACGGAACTTTCGACATATCGGTACCGTATTGACAAAAGTGCACCACTGTAGGAAAAGTCTATCTTTGCGCGCTAAAGTTGTGTTTCAGTAGAACTAAAAGGTGTGCAGTCTGTGCAGGACCAAATCACTGGCCCCATTAAAAGTGCACTAGGGGGTGAAGAGTACCACTACTTTTTAAAATATTTTTATTTACGAAACCAAATACAACTGATAGAAAGAGTCACGTAGTATTGAGGAGCATTGCTAAACCATTGACAAAACCTTTGCCTCTCTCTCTCCCCCCTCCCATCTCCTTCTCCTCCTCCCCTCCCAACTAGGTGTTAAATGTATTTTTCCCTCTAATTTAATTGGGGTTTCTACTTGTCAGTTCAGAACTAAAACTTGATATACCGGAGATAATACGTCAAACTGTAATGTTATCTGTGCTATTTTTTGAAAACTCAATAAAAATTGAAGTTGTTAAAAAAAAAAAAAAAAAATTATTTATCTTCCTCCATGCCGAGTTGCAGTTACAACAGAAGATGCTGTAACAAGAAATGTTTATTTTTTTTTAACCTGATCTCACAGTGTTTGTTTTGTTGAAGTAGGAGAGGGGCAACACAAGGTACAACGGATTTTGAGAAGTAATCTAATTTATTAAGCCAAAAGAAAGTACCTGTTGTTTTTAAACCTTTATAGTGCCCTAATGACGTACCGGATACTGCATGGGTCCTGGCATGCCAGAGGCCAGCACGATCCAAACGCTGGTTGTACCACCTGAACTTCCATTTCCAGCACCTGGTCGCATCATGTGATCTCATTCGATGGTACTCTGGTGTGGCCAGACCCCCGGCACTGTGAAGGTTAATCTACTTACAATGATTGCCCCGATTAATAATCAGTCTTGTTACCAATTGGTGGAATCAGTATGAGACTTGTAATTGAGTATCTGTACTATATATATATATTTTTTTTTTTAGATGTATGTTGGTGTCCCTATGGGCAATCTGATTGGTCCATCGGTCTGTCACTCAGCCTCTGGCCAATCAGATTGCTCCGTGGCCCAGCCCCGCCCCCACACGCCTCTCATTGGCTTGCTTGCTTAGCTGGGAGGGGGTGGGACACAACCACCCAGCCACTCTCCTCTTCTCAACCCGCGGCCTGGCCCGCTGGATCCCCCCGCCATCACCCAAAGCTCACCTCCCGGCGGCTCCACCCCCCCTTCATCACCTCCCCGCTACCTTCAATCTGCTTGGCCGGGAGGAGGGTTGAGCTCCTGCTGCTCCCACTACCTCACAACCCTCAAGGCCAACGCCGCAGCCGCACCACCCTCTCCCGCCTGCTTCCCTCCCTCCTCACAGCCTGCAACATTCCCACTCACTGGGCGCCGCCACTGCTCCCTTCACCTCACAGGCCTCAAGGGTGCCACAGCCGCACCACCCTCTACCGCCCTCAGGCCCACCTGAAACATTATCACCTGTTAGCCGCCACTGCACCCTCCTACTGCCTCCGTCATGGCCGACGCCGAGCACCATTACCTCGGCGCGCACTTCACCCTCGCCGCACCCTTAACATGCCGGCTGGGGGAGCAGAGCAGTGGCGGAAGCAGCGGGACTGACTGTCCCCCCCCCCCCACACACCCTGCCCCCCCCATACACACACCCTGCTGCCTCCCCAAAGGGTCCTCTCCGCGTGAGGTGGGGGGGATGCCCGCCCGCTATCTTCATGCCGCCTGAGGTGTGGGGGATGCCGGGACGCTAGCGATTTGCATGCCGCTGCCACATGAGGTATGGGCGGAGCGGGGGGGATGCCGGGCTGCCCTCTAGCTTCATGCCGTCGCATGACATATGGGAGGTGCGGAGGGGAAGGCTGGTCCGCCCGCTAGCTTCAGGCCGCCGCCTGCGGTATGGGGGGGGGGAAAATGTCACCCAGTCACTAACTCACTCACCCACCCAGTCACTAACTCACTCACCCAGTCACTCACCCATTCACTCACACACCCAGTCACTCACCCACCCAGTCACTAACTCACTCACCCACCCAGTCACTAACTCACTCACCCACCCAGTCACTAACTCACTCACCCACCCAGTCACTAACCCACTCACTCACCCACCCAGTCACTCACCCACCCACTCAGCCACTAACTCACTCACACACCCAGTAACTAACTAACTCACCCCCCCCGTAACTAAATAACTCACCCCCCCAGTCACTCACCCACCCAGCCACTAACTCACCCACCCAGTCACTCACCCACCCACCCCACTCACTAACCCACTCACTCACCCAGCCAGTCACTAACTCACTCACCTAGTCACTCACCCACCCACTCACCCACCCAGTCACTAACTCACTCACCCACCCAGTCACTCACCCACCCACCCAGTCACTCACCCACCCAGCCACTAACTCACTCACACACCCAGTAACTAACCCACTCACCCAGCCAGCCACTAACTCACTCACACACCCAGTAACTAACTCACCCACCCAGTCACTCACCCACCCAGCCACCAACTCACTCACCCACCCAGTCACTAACTCACCCACCCAGTCACCCACCCACTCACTCATCCACCCAGCCATTAACTCACTCACACACCAGCCACTAACTCACTCAGCCCCCCAGTCACTCACCCAGCCACTAACTCACTCACACACCCACTAACTCACTCACCCAGTCACTAACTCACTCACCCAGTCACTCACCCACCCAGTCAATAACTCACTCACCCACCCAGTCAATAACTCCCTCACCCACACAGTCACTAACTCACTTACCCACCCAGTCACTCACTCACCCACCCAGTCAATAACTCACTCACCCACACAGTCACTAACTCACTTACCCACCCAGTCACTAACTCACCCACCCACTAACTCACCCACTCACTAACTCACCCACCCACTCACTAACTCACCCACTCACTAACTCACCCACCAACTCCCCCACCCACTAACTCACTCGGCCAACCAGTCACTCACCCAGTCAGTCACTCACTCACCCACCCAGTCACTCACTATCCCACCCAGTCACTAACTCACTCACCCACCCAGTCACTAACTCAATCACCCACCCAGTCACTAACTCACTCACCCACCCACTCACTAACTCACCCACCCAGTCATTAACTCACCCACCCAGTCACTAACTCACTCACTCACCCAGTCACTAACTCACTCACCAACCCACCCAGTCACTAACTCACTCACCCACCCAGTCACTAACTCACTCACCCACCCAGTCACTAACTCTCGCGCCCACCCAGTCACTAACTCGCTCGCCCACCCAGTCACTGACTCGCTCCCCCACCCAGTCACTAACTCGCTCGTCCACCCAGTCACTAACTAGCTTGCCCGCCCAGTCACTAACTCGCTCGCCCGCCCAGTCACTAACTCGCTCTCCCGCCCAGTCACTAACTCGCTCGCCCGCCCAGTCACTAACTCACTCGCCCGCCCAGTCACTCGCCCGCCCAGTCACTCACTCGCTCGCCTGCCCAGTCACTCACTTGCCTGCCCAGTCACTAACTCGCCTGCCCACCCAGACACTAACACGCCCGCCCGCCCAGTCACTAACTCGCCCGCCCGCCCAGTCACTAACTCGCCCGCCCAGTCACTAACTCTCCCACCCGCCCAGTCACTAACTCGCCCGCCCTCCCAGTCACTAACTCGCCTGCCCAGTCACTAACTCGCCCACCCAGTCACTAACTTGCCCACCCAATCACTAACTCGCCCGCCCGCCCAGTAACTAACTCACCCGCCCGCCCAGTCACTAACTCGCCCACCCAGTCACTAACTCGCCCGCCCAGTCACTAATTCGCCACTCGCTAACTCACCCGTCCACTAACTCACCCACCCAGTCACTAACTCATCCAGTCACTAACTCACTCACCCACAGAGAGAGGGCAATGGGGAGCGGAGATAGGGGTTGAGTGGAGAGAGAGGGGGAGCGGGACCATTCAATCCCGGGCAACGCTGGGTATATCAGCTAGTTTCAAATAAATAACAACAATATTCATCCTAAAGTAACCAAGGGGTTAGCTCATCAGCCCAGGGATTCATTGCTTATTCTAATGCAGCACTCAGAGAAACAGCTCATGCATGAGTCATGGTGCTAACAAAGTCTCCTGGCTTTGCAGAACTGGTAGTGGGACAGAGCATGTTTTGGCAAAAACCAAGCTATACTCTTTGGCCCAGATCCACAAAAGGGTCTAAACTTAAGCCTGCCTTAACGCCCATTCATGTAAATGAGTAAAGACGTGCTAAAGCTTAGCACCCTTTTATGGATCTGTGCCTTCGAAGGTAATGTAAGGGCACTCATGTTTGGTCATTCCTACAAGCTGGGTGTGACTGAGAGGAGGAATAATAACCAACTGATAAATAATCCATTGAAAGATATGTTTGTTTTGCCTTTGCATAACACTGTGCTTTTTAATAAATAACGCTGTCATAAATCAATCCCAGAACATGAAAGCTACACAGCAGAAGCAAAAATGTTGATGATTTTTCATTTTTAATGAGCTTCATTATTCAATAGAAGCGCAGTGCATTTGCTTCCAGTGATATTGCTAAAAAGAAATCTCATCTCTACGATCAGGGTTTCTTCGAGCTCTTTTTGTCCTTGGCGCTCTTGTCCAGGATTGTGGTGGGACCTGCTGTCCGTTTTTGAGAGTGCACGTACTCAACGTAGGATAAGAAGCCGTCTTTGTCCATGTCATCTTCCTCTAGAACTTCATCTGTCATTGCTGCGGATAAATGGGGACAGCCTTTCCTGATCAATGTGACTCAGGATAAAAGCTGGGTTCTTTTTACACCGTCAAATATTTTATTAGGTGAACAATTACTTTAGTGTAGAGATTGTGACAGAACAGAAAAAACGTTTCATCTGGCATCTCCTTGATCATCACGAGCAAAGTAATACAAATAAAACTTCATCGATATCACCATTGCCAGCATTGAAATGTACAGCGTGCAGCTTGCAGCTTTATAAATGGTATTTTATGGTGCATCTCAAATACACATTGTCTTATGTTATTGTTATCACTTTAAAAGACAGCAGTGGTCTGTAGAAATTCCTCATGTGATTCAAGAATCCATTTTGTCTTACTGGCTTCCATTTTGTCTATGTTGTATAAAACTTGGTAATTACAAGTGCCGATCGCACATGCCGAAAACCGGGACATTTGGCTACATTTCGAGACACCGGGCAGAGGACAAAAAACCGAGGCGTCTGGTCACCCAAAGTAGACATCGAACAAGAATGTCTGGGAGATAAAAATATAGAGAAACATTGTTCTACCATGAATGTCTAAAAGATAACTGTAAAAGATGAAAACATATCCCTGTGAGAAAGGGCTCTTAGAGCCTGAAACGCGTAGGAGGTTGTATGTTTTTGTACTTTGTCTGTCCTTTTTTCATTTTTATGTAGTTCAATAAATGTTTTTAATCCTTCCTATCTGGTGAGCTGAAGGTGCTTTTTTGGACGTTGCAGTCTACTACCAATCCATTTCCACGTTTGCATATTGAGATATGTCCTACCGTCCCTAGGAACTTGCAGCTTCACTTTGATCTTCTGTGTCTACAGGATCCCTAGCCTGACTACCGATGACCTTGAACTGCAGCCACAGCGGTTTCCAATTGCAATTTAACATAAAGAATTAACACTTTATGTAATGTAGGTTAAGAGTAGAGTTGAGGAAAACTGTCCGAAATGTATTTGTGAAATGAAGCGGTTTTTTTTCCCAAATTCGATTCCCTGTGAAACGTATTGCCAAGCCTCAAAGCACTAATAACATCGCCAAATTAGTCAACTTCTGGCAAAATATCACCAATGTCAAAAATGGTGTGTCCTGTTTATAGTCTCAGTTTTAAGCGGATCTAGCGATTTGAGAGAATCTCATGCCGGTGCCATGCTTCTGCGAAGAAAAGGCAAAACATTCCTCTAAACCCAATACCTTTCAGCTTTCAAGACATTACTGACCTATATAGTGCTTCATCTTCTCCTCCTTGGAGAATGCAGTGCCCAGGTGATGCTCCAGCGAGTCCTGTAATGCTCCCAATATCTCCAGTCCATCAAGGAGCTTGTTGTGATCAAAATCATGCATCCTGCAGAACACACATCCCAAGTGAGAGGTGAAGCTATGAAATGTCCTTGTATACCTGGGAACTTCCCTGGTGTGCACAGTAGAACAAGAAAAACGGCAAACAGCAACTTATCAGGAGCCAAAAAGAAGAATAAGTGGGACTTTAAACATTTTTTATGGTGATATTATTCTCGTCTGTTCACTTTATGCCCATTTTTATGTTGTATTAGCGTTTTCCCTACTATTATTAGTGCTAGTTTTTGGTATCTATAAAAAGGGCTGTTTAAGTCAGCACAACTAAGTTTTATTTTACACTAGCTGATATACCCGGCGTTGCCCGGGATTGAATGGTCCCGCTCCCACCTCTCTGTCCACTCACCCCCTATCTCTGCTCCCCATTGCCCTCTCTCTGTGGGTGAGTTAGTGACTGGGCGGGTGAATTAGTCAGTTAGTGAGTGGGCAGGTGAGTTATGTAGATTTTTTCCTTCAAAATTATGTGAAAACATTGCCATCATATATTAAAGATACGACCGCCGTTTTAAATTTCGTCAAAACAATAAAATGGCAGGAAAGTTATAGATGGGCGACATTTGATGTCCAATCCCTTTATACGTGTATCCCCCACAATAAAGGTATTGAGGCGATCAGGGAAATTTTAACACAAGACATACATTTACATCCACTCAACTGTGATTTTATTATCGACGCCATCAGTTTTATTCTGTCACACAATTATTTTCTATTTTTAAATCAATTTTATATTCAGCTGTGTGGCACAGCTATGGGGACACGGTTTGCCCCTAGCTACGCCAACATATATATGGGGGCTTGGGAAAACAATTTTATATGGCATAATAATCCATTTGCAGATAGAGTTGTTATATGGCAGAGATATATCGATGATGTCTTGTGTATCTGGGAGGGTGATGATGACACCTTGGATCTTTTTAAGATCTGAATGAAAATAATTTCAACTTGAAATTTACTTCGGAGACGAATGTAAGTGAGATAGATTTTTTAGATCTAAGTTTGGAATCCAGAACGGGTGAAAACATTAACACCAAAACTTATTTTAAGAAAGTGGACACAAACAGTTTCCTATTATCATCCAGTAATCATAAAAGATCATGGATTGACAATATACCCCTGAGTCAGTCCATGCGTATTAAACGCAACTGCAGTCTCCAAACTGATTTGAAGTTTATTGAACGAGGGTACGACAAGGTTTTGCTGCTCAATTCTCTGGAAAAGGTAGAGAAGATGAAGAGGGAGTAACTATTAATTCAAAAAAAGAAAATGATTAAAGATGATGTAAATGACAATAAATTGAAAGTTCCATTTATTAAAGATTTTAATTCAGTTAGCATCAATATTCGGAAAATCATTAATAGAAATTGGAAGATTTTATGTAACGATCCGATTTTGGGTCCCTCTCTCCACCAGAAACCCAGCTTTATTTACCGCAAGGCAAAAACCTTGAAACATTATCTAGCACCAAGTGACATTGGGGGCTCCGATTAATATAACAACGGAGATTCCATGAATGCCTTGTAAGTCAAACGGTAACTTCAGCTGTGGAAAATGCAAAGCGTGTAAAATTCTTAACACGATCGCAAAAAATTCCAATCAAATACAACTAAAGAAAACTTTGTTGTTAAGGATTGCATACCCTGTAAATCCACCTATGTGGTTTATCTTTTACAATGTCCCTGTGGATACAAGTACGTTGGACGGACTAAAAGATTCTTGAGAATCAGAATTCTAGAACACGCTAGAAATATAAGAATAGGTTTTGAACAACATAGCTTTTCAAGACATTTTAAGTCCAAACACAATTGTGATTCCACACTACTAACATATATGGGTATTCAAATTGTCACAGCAGGGAGACGTGGTGGGGACAGAGACAAAATGCTTTCAAAGCAGGAAAGCTTATGGATTTATAAATTACAGACTCTATCCCCACTAGGTCTGAACGAGGAGATAGACGTATGGTCACTATTCTAATCTCCTTGTCAGTATTTTTTACAATACCAGTGATTATTAGATTTTTATATATATATACATATATTTTCATTTATTTTTATATATATTTTATGATCCCCTTAACAGTTTTCTATTCTCTTCCTCTCTCTAATTTGTTTGTAGTGTTTTCCACATCTAGACCATATCGTTTTAATATTTAACATTAGGAAAGGGTATTGAATGTATTCATTTTTTAGAATGTTACTAACTCTTGTTTCTTTATTTTTAGAGCATTTTCTGTTATTTAATGATGTTTAATAAAATTGTGATTTAGTAATGTTAAATATTCATAATATGAATCCCTCATACTTTCATGGTGAGGGGCCGCCTATCTTGGTTCTGATCAATCACCTAAGAGATGTATGTCTCTCTGGGTGTGGGGAGGATCCGGGAGGTTCGGCCAATCACAGGAAGGCTGAGGGTATATGAAGCGCCCCAATCACTACCTCCGATATACCCTGAAGAAGTATTTTATATACGAAACGCGTAGGAGAGGGCGCATTCTATATCTTTACCCATTCAGGTACTTGCAAGCAGTTTTTGACTGTGTTCAGGACATTTGCTGGCCTAGTTTGTATCCAGCGCGGCACGACACAACTTGTGGACAGACGCCGATTGCTGACGTTACATGCGCACACGTGATACAACCCGGAACCGGCAAGGAGAACAATCTTCTCTCCAGCAACGGCAGTGGCGTCCCCATTGTGAAGTGAGGAACTTCCATTTGGATTGGAGTTCTCTAATCCAGGATCCCTGCCAGCAGAGAGGAGAAAACCAAGCCTGAATAGCGGATTCCTGTGTTGCTGTGTTCACCGAGTGGTAACATGTCATGCTGTGTATTTTTAATCTTGATATACGTGCAATACTTACCACTGTTATAAAAATATTTACTTTTAATATACTACACTATGAGGTTTTTTTGCGCTGTTTTTCTTTTTGTTTTGTTCTAGATGTTGAGGCTCCTGAATACATGTTCAACAAAATCAGTTCTATAGTGGTAAAGTGAACACAGGCGCAAACAAATAAAAAGTGGATACTGTTAATAAGTGACTAATTGAAAACTTAAATAAGTGAGAAAGTGATAGTAATAAGTAAATACAGTTTCACCCCCTGCTCTGGAACCCACTGGAAGGGGTAGTCTTCACTCTTCCCCCATAGTAACAGCAAAACACACAAAATCCAAGGAGAGCATGGGGGAGAAACAAAAAAACATTTAAGTGCAGCAGAATGGCAACGTGGAAATAAAAGCCTCCAAATGACTTGGCTCTAATGAATTGACTACTTACAAGATGTAAGAGTCAAATAGGCAGGGTTGACTCAAACAGTCAGTGGCAGATGGGTGGTGCAGTTTTCATCAGAGTGGATCAGGTTTCATCAGAGTGGATCAGGTCCTCAGGATGAAGTGCCCCAATATTGAGAGAAAGAAACTGGCATAGCACAGATCACTCAAGGTATAAAGATTTTATAACAATAAAATAATGTACTCACATTCTAACAATTAAAAACAGGCATATCACACTGCATTAGTGTAGGAAGACTTTAGCCAGCCAGGCTCACCGTCTCGCAGCGTTCCCCACTCCTCCGCCTCAGCCTCCGGTCAGCTGTTACACTGTTCCCACTGGCGTCTGATGTAACTTCCGGTTTCGCCGCTCGGTAAGGGCTGGATCTGACACTCCTGACGAAGTCGACGGTAACACGTGACGAAACACGTAGAGTGGGAGCCTCATCCAGAGCGGAGCATACAGCAGAGAAGTTGCAGGAAGATCCAGCCCTTACCGAGCAGTACATATTATGCCCCTTTCCAAGTGACCCCTTCTGAGATCAGCGTATCTGCTATTGCTCCCTTAGTACAATTACAGTTAGGGCCCTCCTTTTTGAATGATCAGGTTTTCAAATTTAAAACTCCCTTTTCCCTCGATATTGTAAACCTGCAGTCCCTAATCACTGTAGTTAAAGGTTATCCAGCAGCCGCTGAGTTAAGCTCTGCCGCTGCTAAAACTTCTGTTGTAGAAGCAACCTTCCCTATCTCACTTCCGTTTGTCCTATCTGTTATTCCTGTCCTTGACTCGAAGTCTGTCTCCTTGGGACCGGTGACAGCTATTAGCCTCCCTTCTACGGTCCTTCAGGCTATCACTTCAGAGATCAGCTTATCTGCCCCTGATCCCTTACTACGCTCTGAGTCTCCCCTTATAGCTTCTAGGGTCTCCCCAGCACTCCCTGTGTTAACCCTTGGCTTCTCTCTGTCAGGGTTCTGCTCGCCACAAACCAGGACCGGACCGCGAGGCTGAGGTGGGGTTGTAAAAGCACCGACCTGAGACCACGCAGGCTGATCCGGATTGCGCAGTTCGTAGTCATATGTCGCAGGATCAGGATTGGAGAAGACAGCGTCGTCGTTGTAGAAGCCAGGGTCAGGACAGGAGACATCAGGATAAACATTGTTCAGGCAAGAGTTCGGCAACATGTAGTCAGGAGAACCCCGCTTCAGCTTAGGAGCGCGGGGTTGGGCTCTGCGCGAGCGACGGCCATGGCCCATGGTGCTGGTCACAGGAGATGGTAAGCAGACCAGAGTAGCACACCGCTTTGCTGCACGGGTGCACCAGTGCTACAGCGCAAGAGTCCTGAGCGGGCTAGGGAATCCTCTGTCTCAGCGCAGGAACCAGGACACGGCCTCTCTAGATTAGGGAAAGAGTAGGCCCCAGGAACCAGGAAGCTGAAGATACACAGGGAAACCTCCGCTACTGTGCAGGAATCCAGGAGGCTGAAGGACGCAGGGACGAAACCTCTGCTTCAGCACAGGAGAACAGGAGTGGACCGCTGCGTGAATATAGCAGCCGGTCCCAGGAACAAGGAGCTGAAGTGAACAAGAAGAGTACTCAGCTACAACACAGGAGACTGGAGCAGACCGCTGCGTGAATATAGCAGCCGGCCTTAGGAAACCTGGAGCTGCAGACAACAAGGAGAATACTCCGCTTCAGCATGAGGGACAGGAACAAGCGAGGGCTTGTGGCAGAACAGATAGTGACATCCAGGAAGGACTATGCTCGGCAGGGAGCATTATGGGAAGACAATACTTAAAGGCCAGCGGACCAATCCCCGGAGGGGGGTGTGAAGGTACTGCTCCAATGAATGAATGCAAGTCTAGGTTGCAGTGATAGGCTGCACAGCTGCAGTAGATACCAGAGGGAGTGTGTATTGCTTTGGTGAGTGAATCCAGGCTGCAGCAAACATCAGGAGAGGTGCTCCAGGACTGCACAAGTCTGCAAGGTAAGGCAACCAGTAAACCACGGAGCGGATTCCTTACACTCTCTGACTCCTGAGAAAAAAATAAAATCTTAAAATAATGTTCCAGGCATAGTTTAAATGATTCTTCCATGTCAATCTTTACAATCTGCTGTGTTAGAAATCTATTTGGAATCCTGGATTTAAAATGAGAAGATGTTTTCCAACTTGTCCTTGAGAGAATTGTGTGACCAAAGAACTGCCATGATGGGGAAAAAATAAAATCTTAAAATAATGTTCCAAACATGGTTTAAATGATTCTGCCATGTCAATCTTTACATTCTGCTGTGTTAGAAATCTATTTGGAATCCTGGATTTAAAATGAGAAGATGATTTTCAACTGTGCCCATTTTGTTCATGGTGACACGAGACATGTAATTTTTCATGCAAAGATCAACCAAGGGTCTTAACTAACTCCTCCATCAACTCTACATAAAATTCAAATCCCTCTTTAGGCTTAAATTAAGAGAAAAAAAATGTAGCTGTAGCCAATAAAGATTTAGCAAGTACACCAGATGGACAGCAGCAAAGGGACCCCCATTAAAGAACAACTTACTGATGATCTGTGATGATGGATTTATTGTGAAATACATTAGAAGGGAAGTTATCCTGAGCTGAGGTCTTCTCATCAGCCGCGCTGCTGGTCCCCAGACCCCAAGACACAAACAGAAACAGTCCCAAATTTAACAGCAGTTTCTTCATAGTTTTCTCCATGATATACTGATTGCATGAGTGTGTGAGTGTGTGAGTGTGAGTGTTTGAGTGTTTGAGTGTTTGAGTGTGTGTGTGTGAGTGTGTGAGTGTGTGTGCGCACACAGCTCTGTTGAGGTGGTGTTTAAGACAGCTTGTGAATTTCACACAGGATCTTATAGCACCTGGAAATTGCCTCGTACAGGATTATGGTTAAACATCTAACGGACTAGATCAACCAGAAACTCCTGTTTTACATCATAAACTGCATTTTCAGATGTATATACAAACAAGAAGTACAATTGTAAATGTTTCCAAAAATAAATGAGAAATAGGATATTTAGAAAACATCACGAGTCAAATTCATGTTATAACGTGAAATATTGTCTTTGTTATTGAAACCATATGGGATGTTATAGTTTAATAAATCTACTGTTTGCTTTTAACCCTAGGATTTGAGAAGAGAACACAGACAGTACAAGGGGGGCAACCACAACTGTGCTGGTCTCTGAAGTGGGTATTTGGGAAAGAGTGTCTGGGACATCAGATACGACTACAGATTCCATCAAAAGGGGTCTATGCTCAGAAGCAGGGATTTCAGGTCGCTGAGTGACAGACTGGGTCAGCGACATACCTAGGAGTGCGGGTTCTGCGCACAGGCTTAGGGAAACAAACGGTTCCAGAATACTTTTAACTGGAGCCAGTATTATTGCCGAAAGTTCAGGGGGCGTAGCCCCGAGAATTTTAGCTGAGTCAGGGGACATAAGGGGTTCATCCTCTGAAGCTAAGGAGGTGTCCTTGTCTGGCGTACTACAGGGATTTACCATGGGAGGTTCATAGGGCTGACCTGCAGGGGTTAACATAGGAAAAACCTCAAGGGTTAAGTTAGGCTGTACCTGAGAATCAGGAAAAGATACGCTACTCTCCGAGAGTGGGGACATAGGGTTTTCAGCTTCTTGCCCTAGAGACCTCAGTTTAGTCTGCGGGGCTGAGGTGGGGTTATATAATCACCGACCTTAGTCCGCGCAGACTGATCTGGAGTGGAAGGGGTCTAGTCGACATCGCAGGGTCAGGATTGGAGAAGGCAGCAGCATCGTCGTTCAATTGCAGGAGTTCGGCAACAGGTAGTCAGGAGTTCCGCTCAGCTTAGGAGCGTGAGCAAGGGAGTGGCCTCTTCGTGAGGAATGGCCTGGCCATGACGCCGGGGCCTAGCAGGGGGAGACAGCAGGCTGGCCTACGTAGTACACCGCAGGGCAACGTCGGAGGAAACCAACGCTTCAGCACAGAAGTCAGGAACGGGCCCCCGCATGGAACTAGCAGCGGCCTCAGAAACAGGGGCAAGAACCAGAAAGGTTAGTTAGTAAACCAGATAAAGCCAGGGTGTGCGTTATGGCAGAGACAGTAACGTCCAGGGTAGGAATTTTGCTCGGCACTGTTTCTGTGCCAAAGACCCAGGATATAAAGGGCGGAGATCCAATCACAGGAGGAGGTGTGTGAGTATTCCTCCATGATGAAGCACATGGCAAGAAGCTGCAATGGAGACAGATCACATGTGCCATTGATTGCGCAAGGAAGCTTTTCCAAATGCAGAGTCTGTAAAAGCTATAATCAAGCCAGGAGCGGATTCCTATAAGTGTGTCACTCTCTCTCTCCTCTCTGTGTGTGTCACTCTCTCTCTCTGGTGTTCACTTTCTCTCCTCTCTCGTGTCACTCTCCTCTCGGGTGTGTGTTGCTCTCTCCTCTCTTTGTCTCTTCTCTCTGCTCTGTCACTACTCTCTCTACGTTGCTCACATCTCTCGTGTGACTCTTTTCGGTCACTTCTCTCTGGGTTTGTGACTCTCTCTCTCTCTCTGTCCTCTCTCTCTCTGTGTCACCTTTCTCTGTCAGTCGCTCTCTCTCGTGTGTCATCTCTGTGTCACTCTTCTCTTCTGTCAACTCTCTCTCTGTGTCACTCTCTCTCTGTGTCACTCTCTCTGTGTCACTCTCTCGTGTTCCATCTCTCTCTCTCTCCTCTGTGCCTCTAATCTCTCTATAAAATAAAATCTTAAAATAATGTTTCAAACATAGTTTAAATGATTCTTCCATGTCAATCTTTACATTCTGTTGTGTTAGAAATCTATTTGGAATCCTGGATTTAAAATGAGAAGATGATTTCCAACTTGTCCTTGAGAGGATTGTGTGACCAAAGAACTGCCATGTTTGAGAAAAAAATAAAATCTTAAAATAATGTTCCAAACATAGTTTACATGATATTGCCATGTCAATCTTTACATTCTGCTGTGGTAGAAATCTATTTGGAATCCTGGATGTAAAATGAGAAGATGTTTCTCAACTTGTCCTTGATAGGATTGTGTGACCAAAGAACTGCCATGATGGGGAAAAAATAAAATCTTAAAATAATGTTCCAAACATAGTTTACATTATTCTGCCATGTCAATCTTTACATTCTGCTTTGTTAGAAATCTATTTGGAATCCTGGATTTAAAATGAGAAGATGATTTCCAACTTGTCCTTGAGAGGTTTGTGTGACCAAAGAACTGCCATTATGGGGAAAAAATAAAATCTTAAAAAAATGTTCCAAACATAGTTTAAATGATTCTGCCATGTCAATCTATATATTCTGCTGTGTTAGAAATCTATTTGGAATCCTGGCTTTAAAATGAGAAGATGTTTTCCAACTTGTCCTTGAGAGAATTGTGTGACCAAAGAACTGCCATGATGGGGAAAAAATAAAATCTTAAAATAATGTTCCAAACATAGTTTAAATGATTCTGTCATGTCAATCTTTACATGCTGCTGTGTTAGAAATCTATTTGGAATCCTGGATTTAAAATGAGAAGATCATTTCCAACTTGTCCTTGAGAGGTTTGTGTGACCAAAGAACTGCCATCCCCCCTGTGTTTGGCAGCTGAGCTGACTGAGGGGGGAAGTGTGTGTCAGTCAGTCAGTGAGTGTGTGTGTCAGTCAGTGAGTGTGTGTGTCAGTCAGTGAGTGAGTGTGTGTGTGTCAGTCAGTGAGTGTGTGTCAGTCAGTGAGTGTGTGAGTCAGTGAGTGTGTATGTCAGTCAGTTAGTGTGTATGTCAGTGAGTGTGTGTCAATCAGTGGGCTTCCCCCCCTTCTCTCCTGACTCCCTCTCCCCCCCTCTCTCCTGACTCCCTCCCCCCCCCATCTCTCCTGACTCCCTCTCTCCCCCCTCTCTCCTGACTCCCTCTCCCTCCCCCCCTCTCTCCTGACTCCCTCTCCCCCTCTCTCTCCTGACTCCCTCTCTCCCCCCCCTCTCTCCTTACTACCTCTCTCCCCCCCTCTTTCCTGACTCCCTCCCTCCCCTCTCTCCTGACTCCCTCTCTCTCCCCCCCCCTCTCTCCTGACTCCCTCCACCCCCCCTACACCAGCGCCTGTCCGCTGTGCGCTGCCATCTTACCGGGGGCAGCTGCAGGAGGAAGGGGGTCCTTCCGGAGGCTGCCTGCCCACTGCCTGTCCCCCCGTGCGGAGCTGTGTAGGCGGCGACACTACCCGCATGCTGCTGCTGGCCGGGGCTCCGGTGAGCCTGGGTGGAGGTGAGCTGGGGGAGTGATGGGGGGGAGCCGGCGGGGAGGTGAGCTGGGTGAAGAAGTGTGTGTGTGTCAGTTGGGTGAGAAGAGTGGCAGTTGGGTGATATCATAGAGCCACCAATCTGATTTGCCAGAGGCTGAGGACCAATCAGATTCACCACATCTACCAACAACCATACAAATTTCAAATTTATATATTAAGATATATATATATACCATAATACTGAGTTAAGTTATGGTGAGTAAAAAAACCTATAGGGAACCATGTTAAAAATGGTTTTTGAGGCAAAAAGTGACATTGTGTGCTCATTTGCATGTCATTTCCCAGAATCCGTTGCTGCAGTGGAAGTGCTGTATGCTGTGTGATAATGGGAAAGGCAGGGTTGCAGACCTGCCTAAGACATGCAGATGAGCATACAGTTGTACTGCACCGACACACTTTATTCGAGCAAATACCCAGTATGTACCTGGCAGATACCTGGAATGCGCCGCTCCTCACCTCTGAAAAGCCCCGTTGCGTTTGCCTTCCCAGCCTGGGTTCATGCCTGGCTGACGGGCGGCTGATCTGTTAAATGATAATGATTAGGATTTAAAAGGCTGCAATGCTTCGCGTGTCTACCAGATGGCATAAATTCATGAATTGTAATGCAGTATATATATTTATACTGTGCAGTATTGCAGCCAGTGGGAATAAAATGCTTCAATCCCTGCCTGGAAAATAACCCAATGCACTCGGGCAGAAAACAGTCACAAACCTCAATACACCCGGGTATACCAGAATTCGTGGGACTAGCCGAGCTCGAATAAAGTGTGTCGCCAGTGTATTTGCATATATATATATATATAAATAGCAACTGTAAATATTACTGTATGTTCATTTGCATGTCTTAGACAGGTCTGCAACCCTGTCTTTCCCCATTGTCACCCAGCATACAGCGCTTCCACTGCAGCAATGGATTCTGGGAAATGACATGCAAATGAGCACTCGGTTCCACCTTTTGTCTCAAACTCGTATTACACAAGCCAATCCTCAAGCCAATGCATGCTGTTTTAAACACAGCTTTTAAACAGAGGCTGGGATGAGATGCAAAGCCATTAGACCTACTCACATACATGTTTCAACCTTGATGGGTATCATCAGTGTGAGGCTGGTCTTAATGGCAAGCAGGTTTGAGACTAGACTAGGTAATCACCACTGTCATTAAGGTTATGGTGGGTAAAAAAAGTGACAAAAACCCTCCACAGTAAAGCATAAAGCAACTGTAAATATTACTGTATGTTCATTTGCATGTCTTAGACAGGTCTGCAACCCTGTCTTTCCCCATTGTCACCCAGCATACAGCGCTTCCACTGCAGCAAGGGATTCTGGGAAATTACATGCAAATGAGCACTCAGTGCCACCTTTTGTCTCAAGCTCGTATATAAATATATATATTCATGTAGAGGTATCAGTACCTTGTTAGCCGAGCTTCAATAATCAAAAAATAAATAGATGATACCGTTCTGTGGCTAACGAAATGCTTTTATTTGTGCGAGCTTTCGATATACACTGATCTCTTCTTCTGGCGATGTTACAATGAATGAAGCAAGCAAAAGCTATACTATAAACAGTGTCTATTGGAATTTTATCTGTGCTGGTCCTTCCCCCGGTGTGGATGTGTTTTATGGCTGGAGGTGTCAAAAAGTTCCTGAAAGCAAGTGATGAAAGCGTGTGTATGTGTATCAGTGTGAATTAACATGAATGGAGAGCCCACAGTATACAGTGTATGTATACAGTGCTTTACAAAAGGTGTGTGTGGAGTGGGGGCGGATATAAATTGTGTGGGTGGGTGTGGAAATGTGAGAGTTAGTAGCATAACTAAAAGTGTGTGTGGATACTATGTGGTCCCTATTGGTGTATAGGGATGGAAAAACAAGGAGTATGTGTGAGAGACAGCTGTGTGTGCATACATATAGCACAGTATGTACAGACATGGCCTATAGCGCTCATGGGAAGAGAGTTCACTTGTGTCAGTAATGACTCATAAAATTTCGATCTCTGTTTAGGCCACTGCTAAGTGTCCTGAACAGTTGCATAAATTTGTATTCATGCAACCGTCTCTCTTTCGGTGTTTTAAGATTACCTTTGAGTATGGCAACCCTCAGATCGTTCATCTTATGGCCAGAGTCAGAGAAATGTTCGCCAACAGGACTGTCTCTTGTTCCGCGTGTGATGCTGTGGCGGTGCAGGTTCATTCTCTTGTTTAGCCCTTGCCCTGTCTCACCTATGTAGTAGCAGCCCCATGGCTGGCATTTCATGCACATGATGAGGTACACGACATTGCTGGGGGAACAGGTGAACCTTCCTCTGATTTTGTATTCCCGATTCCTGTGTGGTATTTGTATTGTGTCCACTGTGTAGAGCATTGCGCAGGTTTTGCATCATGGGTCCTGGCATGGTTTTGTCCCGCATTCAGTTGTACTGCTGAATACTTTACTCCTCACCATAATATTCTTGAGATTATGGGGTTGTCTGTATGATAATAAGGGTGCTTTAGGGAAGACCTGTTGCAGTCTTGTATCTTCCTGGAGGATGGGTTGTAGTTTCCTGGCGATCTTGCGTAGGGCTCCTAGGTGTGGGTTATATGTGACCACCAAAATTACCCTGTCGCTTGTCTCCTTCTGTTTGTATTCAAGGAGATCAATTCTTGGTATTCTGGTGGCTTTGTGAATTTGCTGGTCTACAATTCTGTGGTTGTACCCACGGTTTATAAAGTCTGATCTCAAGGCTTTAGTCCTTGAGAGCATTGTGTGACCAAAGAACTGACATCATGGGGAAAAAATTAAATCGTAAAATAATGTTCCAAACATAGTTTAAATGATTCTGTCATGTCAATCTTTACATTCGGCTGTGTTAGAAATCTATTTGGAATCCTGGATTTAAAATGAGAAGATGATTTTCAACTTGTCCTTGAGAGGATTGTGTGACCAAAGAACTGCCATGTTTGAGAAAAAAATAAAATCTTAAAATAATGTTCCAAACATAGTTTACATGATTCCGCCATGTCAATCTTTACATTCTGCTGTGGTAGAAATATATTTGGAATTCTGGATTTAAAATGAGAAGATGTTTTCCAAATTGTCCTTGAGAGGATTGTGTGACCAAAGAACTGCCATGATGGGGAAAAAATAAAGTCTTAAAATAATGTTCCAAAATTAACAAGTTTGGTTAATGACTCCGGCACAAATTACCTAAAAGTCTGGGCACCGTGGTTGGCCCAGTTAGAAATCCCAGGGGTGGATGCCACCACGATATTGCACTAATATACACATGTGCATTCTCCTTTGAAGGTCAGAGAAGTGATGGGACATAGAGACTTACGGTTAACGGACAGTCCTATGAGCTTAGGCTAGGAAAAGGGACACAAGAGAAGGTCTGACTACAGTCAGCGAAATACGGGTTGCCATTCCGATGCGGCCAAAATTGGTGAAAGTAGATGGAAACACTCTCTCCCCCCTCCCCCCTCTCTCCCCCCCCTCAACCCCAGTTCCCTCGTCTTGTTAGTCCCGTCGTATTTGTATATGTGTCTCTGTATGTATATGTGCGTTCATATTGTTCATAAATGTATTTGCCTAAAAACTGGAAATGACATATTGGGCTGTGACACAATGTTTGAACGTGTATCTTCCAATAAAAATTTGAGTTGAAAAAAAAAATGTTCCAAACATAGTTTAAATGATTCTGCCATGTCAATCTTTACATTCTGCTGTGTTAGAAATCTATTTGGAATCCTGGATTTAAAATGAGAAGACGATTTTCAACTTGTCCTTGAGAGGATTGTGTGACCAAAGAACTGCCATGTTTGAGAAAAAAATAAAATTTTAAAATAATGTTCCAAACATAGTTTACATGATTCTTCCATGTCAATCTTTACATTCTGCTGTGTTAGAAATCTATTTGGAATCCTGGATTTAAAATGAGAAGATGTTTTCCAACTTGTCCTTGAGAGGATTTTGTGACCAAAGAACTGCCATGATGGGGAAAAAATAAAATCTTAAAATAATGTTCCAAACATAGTTTAAATGATTCTTCCATGTCAATCTTTGCATTCTGCTGTGTTAGAAATCTATTTGGAATCCTGGATTTAAAATGAGAAGATGTTTTCCAACTTGTCCTTGAGAGGATTGTGTGACCAAAGAACTGCCATAATGGGGAAAAAATACAATCTTAAAATAATGTTCCAAACATAGTTTAAATGATTCTGCCATGTCAATCTTTACATTCTGCTGTGTAAGAAATCTATTTGGAATCCTGAATTTAAAATGAGAAGATGTTTTCCAACTTGTCCTTGAGAGGATTGTGTGACCAAAGAACTGCCATGATGGGGAAAAAATAAAGTCTTAAAATAATGTTCCAAAATTAACAAGTTTGGTTAATGACTCCGGCACAAATTACCTAAAAGTCTGGGCACCATGGTTGGCCCAGTTAGATATCCCGGGCGTGGATGCCACCACGATATTGCACTAATATACACATGTGAGTTCTCCTTTGAAGGTCAGATAAGTGACGGGACATGAAGACTTACGGTTAACGGACAGCCGTATGAGTTTAGG